>JAOYMZ010092704.1:0-10369 GCA_025802335.1 Pinguicula primuliflora | reverse complement strand
ATCCAACGGCCTGAATTTATTTTCGGCACAGAAGGCTTTTATTCGGTAGGCTTTGTTCGGCACTTGAAAATTCTTGCAGATTCCGCACATACCGATTTCTTAAACAGTGAGTTTTTTCCCTCCCACAAATGGAAATACTCATTATCCTTTATCCCAACCACATCAATCTATAGTGTTTTTTCCCAATCCACATTAAATGTCAAAATTGGGCATCCAAGATTTCAATTCCATCACTCCATTCAAAGCCACATAACTGAAAAAGAAGACCTCCGTAGCTTGTCCCTCTCCCCCCACATCTTTTTGACCTACACACTAGTTTTGGTCTTTCCTTAATTACACTAAACAACAGAGGAAATAAAATACTATTACTATACTATACTATACTTGCAGGATTCCAATCCAATCCACATTATAACATCTATACCTAGCATGACGAAGCAGCTTTATCTTCCTTAGCTTCTCGGGAGTACGATGATTCGGATTCGGTGGATGCAGAAGAGATTCTAGGAATCAGCACAAGTTTCTCGTGTGATGATGGATCACTCACACAACGGATCAGCATTGAAGATGAAGTACAAGAGGAAGATTCACCGTCTGAAAAAAGTCCAACTTAGAAGAAAAAAATTAACTGGTTTATTGAATGTAAAAATGATGATGAATGTGGGGATCGGACCTCTTGAGGCATTGAATGATTTCTTGCAATGGAGAATGGCGCCCTGGATACCATCTTGGAGTTGCAGCAGAGAGTCATCGCGGCGGTTGGCGGTGATGGTGGCGGCGGCGGGGGTGCTTCCGGTAACTGTCGCGGCCACAGTGGATGAAGCTGACCGGCTTTTACCCAGATGGTTTCGCACTACTTTTAGCCCGGCCTGAAGATTAATGTTCGTTTTGCTCGTGCCGGACTCCGGCGGGATGTGTTTCCCTCCCTTCTCCGCCGCCGGCGAAGGCGGCGCTGTCCCGGCTGTGCAGCTCCTTGCACCCACACTTGGGAAGGCCAAATTCAAATGCCCGGAGAATTTCAGCTTCTCTGTGTAGCGCTTGGAGACGCGGACGTAAAATGGCTTCACCATTTTCAAGTACTTCTGCACGACTTCTTTGGTTAATTTCTTCTCATCGGCAACTGCTGCAGATGCGTTTGATTCAGATTCGTCTGCGGCGTTTTGCTTCGTCCCTTTCGAGCTCGCGTCTCTCGTGAACAGTGACACGAGGGGCACTTCTTCAACCTTAAATTTCACGGCCAACAGTTTCCCGACAAGTGTCCCATGATTGTTGTCCTTTTCCTTCACGCCGCATTCCGGCGTTTCAGCGTTCGTAAGAGTCACTCCGTTGTCACCGGATTTCGATTTCTTAAGTTTGAGCAGAAGCACCCGGAACTTGGTGGCTGATTTCAGCAGGAAAACGGGGAATTTCGAGTTCTCTTCGGACCCATTCAGCAGGATGCTCGAGTGCTCG
This sequence comes from Pinguicula primuliflora, assembly GCA_025802335.1. NCBI lineage: Eukaryota > Viridiplantae > Streptophyta > Magnoliopsida > Lamiales > Lentibulariaceae > Pinguicula > Pinguicula primuliflora. The sequence continues at coordinate 8,917 of JAOYMZ010092704.1, read as the reverse complement.
ATCGGTATCAAATCACCCTTGAAGAAAAGCTCATCAGAAGGAGAAATCCCCGCATTCTGATCCGTACAAACATCTCCGGTGACAGCGAATTTCAGTTCCTCGTCTTCATCATCCTCATCTTCAGACCCGCTTGCTGTTTCTTCTTCTTCATGTTCTGCACATTGCTCGCTTTCGTGGTCGGGGAGGGTAAACTCGAGGTCAAAGTACGGTCCCTCCTCGTCGTCGGAGGAGCAAGGGCTGACGGCGGCGGATGCTGCTACTGCATTCTTCGTGACGGGGCGTGTGCGGGGGGTGGAATCAGCAACTGATACGCCGGCGCCGGCGCCGGCACTGGAACGCCAGTACTTGAGTAAACTGAATGCCTCCATAGTTGGAAGAGCCAGTCTAGAAAATGTGGCAGCACTGAGTGCTTGAGAACTTTATATTTGTAGACTGTAGAGAACAAAAAATGGACAATGGAGACCAAGTGGGTTAACTTAACCCGGAATGCAGCTGTGCAGATAAATAAATATGGAGAACAGTAAAAAAAAAAACAGGGGGCAATAAGCTTCCAATAAATTTGTTCTAACAAAATTATAATAAAATCTAAGCATCATATAATGGCAATGGTGCACTAAGATAATATAAGTGATCGTGTGATTGTAAATCACATTGTTAGAAAAAGCGTTGGACGACAGCTCAGCACCTAAACAACTTTTGCGCCCATCTAGTCACCCCCAAATTTAAGAGGGTATTTGAATAGAATGAAAGACAGACTGTCCAATGGTTAAATGTTGTCAGCACCTTCTCAAACAGAGATAAAGCGTTAAAAGTATTTTGCTGAACAACGAAAAATATAGGAAATTACAAGTTAAGTATATACAATTCATCTCCGGGTATTGTTGAAATGTCTAGTTTCATTATATTTCTGCTAAGCCATTGTACCAAGTGTTCGAGAAAGCGCTATGCGAACCCTGGACAGCCAGGGGCCGTTCAGCGCCTAAGCGGGATAGGCGCCTTGAGCGGAGGACGACATTCTTGCACCTAGACAGTGTCTAAGCCGGCTAATTCTCGAACATAGATAGTACCAGATCAAGTTCCGGTGACCCGCAGCAGCATAAAAACAGTGAGAAAATAGGGTAAAAACAACAAGATATGGTTAATAGCATCGCAGGATGGGACCTGTGTGAACAAGTAGATTATTGTAATTGCATTGACGTGTGTATCAACTGCACTGTATAGTGTATGCATCGCTTCCTGTCAGTACAGTACAGGCATGTGAATGCATCAGTGGGTCAGCGAGTACTCAGTACGTGCCATCAATGACAACATTTGCACGAACGTTCTCCGCTCCACCCGATTAAATTACTGCATTTCTATCATACCATACCTCCCCCAACTACCTTCCATTCCATTACTGCAATTGTCTTTCTTATTTTAAAATAACAAGACAGGATGAAGATTCGAATGTAGCAAGCAATTGTGGAATATCAGCAGAGATAAGTAGTTTCAGACACAAAGGGTGAAGGAAACACACGGCCACGAGTTTTATTCAGGCTCTACCGTCCCATTCTTGATAGAACTCTTCGAGGAAATCCTCCATGAACTTGTTCCTTCTTCCTGCCCTTCTCTTACCGGCCTGTCAATCACCCATCAATCTATAAGTTACGAGTAGATATGCAACATAGATTGACCGGTCAGTGGGCCCGCGCAAAAGTGTTGAACACCGGTGCACTTGCCACATCAATCCCGCAGTGCCGCACTGCACACACCCCAAACTCAAGAAGAAGGGTGGATAACTTACATTGGTTTTCATCAAATCTTTTAGCTTGAGAAGCTTCTCATGAAAATGGTTCACAACTGTCTGCTCCTCCTTGTTCATGTAACTTTCTTTGGATATATGGGATCGAGGTTTGATGTTTGGGTTATGGAGCGTATGACCCCTACTTCCTCCATAGGTAAAGCAACGAGCTATTCCTGGAAACTACTATCATCAGCACAATCGCAACTGAAATCGATCAAGCTAGGTGAACTAAAGTGCGTTGGCAATCGAAAAACACCTATTATACAAATACCTATAGCACCAATTGCATCAAGGCGATCAGCATCTTGTATGACTCCAAATTCGGAATACTGATTACTTGAAGTATGTCCCCCAACCTCCTCCTTGAAACCTGAAATTTGTGAAGATGATAAGTTGTTGATTCCCGATGATAAATGAAGCTATCAATGTCCCATGGATGTAAAGAGGGGGGAATTATACCCATTCCCTTTATGATGCTCAATATTTTGATCTTGATATTTTCATCGATTCCCTCCTGAACAAGAAAGTTCTCAACAATATTGGCATCTGATGGATCTCTTGAGATCGGGGGATTGAAAATGGAAAAGATTTAGTGTGGAGGAAAGTAATGTATCGAGAAATACTACATAAATTAAAAATAAGGGCAGGGTCTACCTCAGATACTTATAATCCCCTGCAAAAATCACAGTAAGAAAAGCATTTGTCAAAGATGGGCAGATAAGTATACGAAGCGAAAGGGTAAAAAGAGATGGTTACAGAATTTTTATGTCCAGTGTTTGTTAGTAGAGTATCCAGGACAACACCTCTTAGTAAAGTATCCAGGAAGAAACACGCTATGTTCTGTTGTATTAACAAATAGCACCAAAGAAACAAGAAGGGTAAACAATGAAACATGAGAATGAAAGGAACTGCATCCCTTTATGGTAACATGAGAATGCAAAACCGAAAAAAAAAAGAACTAGTTTATGCTCTATACTATCTGAAAATTTTCTAATCCCGGACGTTATAATTTCTGCTATACTATTCTACACTGTCATCCTTAAGTATCATTACCTATGTCGTGAAGAAGCGCAGCTAGCTCCACCTGAAGATTACAATGTTAAGAGTCTCAGCTCATACATTTATTTGAGATGATTAGGCAGAAAAAACTACAACAATAAGCATAGATTCCAACAATTGACGATGCCATACAAAATTAAAGTGCCGAAACAGGTTCGTTACCGCGGCAAACATGAAACATTAAACAGCTAACTAGTTTTAGCTAAACTTGCTTCACCTGAAATTTCATGCTATACTAAATATTTTGAACGCATACAGGCTATACAACAAGTTTGGTTTGGTACGGGCTATACATCCTACCCTCCCCAAACAATGTCCGCCTAAGCGCGAGATTTACTGGATATGTTTGGTTTGGTACAGACTATTCAGCAAGGAAAAAGTGCAAGGACCCTTATATGTGCACATCAGCCTCCCTAAATTCCCATAAATTACTAGGCTTGAGATTCAATTTTGCATAAATATTGTCCCAGGAGAAAAGAACCATGAAAAAATATCTTGTAACCATTGAAATGAAGCAACACAATCCCTACACCTCCCGTCCTGCAACCCATTCGTCTCCATGTATCTCAAGTTTCATTTAAGCAGTAATATCATTGTTATGAACTTATTATGCTAAAACAATGTTTCAGAAATAGGTCGTACTACGAGCATGGAATCAGGAGAATTCGCGAAACCCTCTTCACCAGCAATGGATACCGCGAGGTCTCTCACTCTGAAGGCGTGGGCTGCGTCGTGAGACGCATCGTTTCCTTTCATGGCGGACTCCACCAATCTCTCTGCTTTCACTATGATATCACTCTTTCCCATATGCTCGTTGTCAGACGCACCCAAATCCCGCTTTTCAGTTCTACACGAACAACTCAAACAGAAACCGCGGTGGATTGGAGAATTCTTATGGGGGTTCAGGGGATTTAAACTGGAAAATCGAGAAGCAAGTGGGAAAGATGAGATTGAGATGGAGAACATCAAATTAGGGTTTCCGATTGGCGATTAAGCTGACTAATAAGCCGTATCCTTTTTATATATGAAATAAGCTGAACTGGCAGTTAAGCTGACTAATCAGCCGTTCTTTTACTACATGAAATAAGCTAAAGACTACCATTTTTCCTTCGGAAAACTTGGGTGGATCAAACAATTTCTAGCAACGAAATGTTGCACTATCCCTAGATTATTTGCAGGAAGCAATAAGGAATCTTCAAATACGGCCAACGTGCAGAGGAACAAGCTTGAACCATTGGACTTCTGGATTATCGGAGCAAGTGGAGAAATCATCGAGATCTTTTCCGAGACAGAGACATTTGGAGGTGACGAGTGTTGTTGACCCGCTTCTCTCCAAGCACAAGTTCCCGCCTTGTCCGTCTTCGACAGCCAGATGAAGCCGAGAGCTGGAACCGTACTTCCATTGGCTCACACTGCTCTTACAATCACCCCAGACTCTCGCCGGCGATCCATCTCCGACAGCTGACAGGCACAGGGGACTTCTAGCCAGCCTGATTACGCCGCCGTCTTCATGTCCTTCCCACAGGCCCGCTACCCGGCAGTCACCGAGAAAGAGACCGATTGCACCAACCACCACGCATTGACCGGATTGGGGATGGAACATTCTGTAATAGATTGGACCAGTAGCTCCCGGGCCTGGATTGGATAACAGCATTTACTCAATCAATCTCGAGCAGAGTAAAAAAAATGCAATCTTGAAAGCATTTACCTTGATTCATCTGTCGGATCATCTCCAGCCTCGGTAGAAACGATGCATTCCTGAGGTAAGTCCAACTCCCATCCATAACTCCATACGTTTCTTCGGTATTTGTCTTGTTCTCTCTGAACATGTAACTACCCTGGAAAGTCCACAAAGCCCAATCCACGTCGAACTCCGCCACTGCGGCGAGGAGACAACTCAAGTACCTGTTATCTCCCTCGTTTATCCCCCGTTGGTCGATTCCGAATTCGCTGAGGAAAACGGGGAATGGGTTGCTTGCGTTGGTCAGGAACAGAAAATTGTATGTAGCCGAGTGGGTTGCTTGCGCGCAGAGAGAGTTGGTCTGTGCAACCCATTGAGGGGTCTTGTATCCGAATGAATACCAATGCCCTTCGTACACTAATTTGTTATCCAGAGTGCCGACCGGGAGTGGCTTATCGTGTAAGAATGTGAGGTCTGTGTCGAAGGACAGGCCGGAGAGGATGACCAGAAAATGGGGACTCAGTTGGTGAACTGTGGATGCGCCCTGACCCATGTATTTGTACCAATCCGCCGCATTCTGACGTGGGCCTCGTAACTCATTTCTCAGGCTCATACCAATAACCTGCAAACACATACATAACAGATGTGTTGATAGGCGCAGCTACGCACACGACACCCGAAATTCGAAATTGAACTTGTTTTAACTTACAGCTGGATGATCTTTATATCTGTTTGCTACTATGGTGAGTCCCTCCACCCATTCACTTGGATCAAAGTTATAATCTCCGAAGAACCCATTTCCATCGACATTGTTGCAGCACCACTGTGGGTGGCTGACATGGTTATCTAGCACCACCATGACTCGGTTCCTGCCAAGTTCATCCACCACCGCCCTGTGAACGTCCGCCAGTTGCAACGGGAACAGAAGCGGATTGTTTCGCTGGAACCCGGCTTTCGCCTCGTCCAGATTGAACCTATCCAGGCTCTCGGAGACGGTCATGTTACCGTAACTTTCCCTGGTGAACATAAAAGTCGACCACGTGAACCTCACGCAGTTGAACCCTGTTAAGGCTATCCACCTTGCAATATAGCCCACGGGTTTCTTGTCCAGACCTTCTGGGAGCATGGGATCGGAGTGTGATATCCAGTTGGTGCAGGTGAGTTTTACGCGGTTCCCCCATGGATCGACGATCCATCTTCCGCTTGTGGACAGAGGGATTGAGTTGCAGAGTGCGGTGAGTTGTAGGAGGAGAAGGGATAAGAGAATAGCTTTGCTTGGAGCCATTGCTGATGTATTTGTTTCAGGTGGGGAGCAATGAATGCTCTCTGCAGCTATTTATATTTGACGAAACACATGGAGTTGTGAATGTTTCTGTTAGCAGGAAATCTCTCGTACAGATATCTCCAGAGGAGTTCAAAAATGGTGCTACCAGGGAAGTAAATGGATCAAGATAAAGAAGATGAGGACAAATCACAACCGAACTGAAACAAAAACAGAAAATGAAAGCTTTATCATACATTGTATAGATTTTGATAATCCAGATTGAAGACAATCTGAACTGCATTATCATCTAACTGTTAAATTTGGTCACGTCTTTGCTACAAACAAATTTGGAAATTCTGACACTCATCCAAATTTTAAAAGAGTTCATTCGTACCAAAACAAATTCCCCAAATAAGATAACAGGTGCATACAGCTATGGGGTTGTAATGCAACCATCTTATTTTCCTCAATGGCTCCAAGAAGCCGGAGATGTATTTCAGTTTTTCATCTTTCATATTTTATATCCAGAGCAATCGACGTTTCGCCTCTTATATTTTGGTCTTTTCCAATTCGAAAATTTACAAGATGCTTCCATTATGTTGATACACATTGAAGAACGCGGTCACATTCCACAAAGATGGGAAGTAGTAAATGTTAGCAACCCCCATCGAAAAAATATTCTAAGAATTTTTTAGAGGAGCAATAGTTATAAGACTCATTAAGTATCTCTTGTTAAACATCAAATTAAACAGTAAACGTTCATTTATGATTTTGGCTATTGTCACCGTTCGCTGTCAAAATTGACTACATCAATAGATAGTTCATACATACTAGATCAAAACCAACCATAGGGTTCCGACTACTTTGTCATTGGAATTTTCTAAACCCTAATTAATGACTACTTAAATCAATAAAAAAAAATACACCGAGATTAAACGCAATAAAATCAGTCAGAATGCCACTAGAAAATGGAACTTGCAGTTATCAAAATTACACATGAATATTTAATTTAATGTATAGTAAAATGTCAACCGAACATATGTCATCATTTTAAATTATTTTCAACCCCCCTCAAACTCAATTATACTTTCGGCCGATGCAATATATGAAGAACAAAAATTTAATTTAGCTTAGTTTGGCTGTGTCCGGCAAACCTCTTCTCCCTGACAGGATTTCTTTATCCCTGACAATTCGATGGATGCCTATCTCTATATGTGTCACTGGTTGAGATGAAATATGTGACAGATATACTACTGCTATTCTCAATTGCAGAACCGAGCAACAACGTCCGTCTAGAAGTTCTATTCATAGTTCATACCATATAATGGATTGTTGTACACTTGAGAATAAAAAAAGAGCACAGCAGAAGTTTTATTTGGAAGAAGGCGACTAGCCTCACTTGGATTTCTTTTGATCAGAAACCCGAGCGCCCATAATCATGCAGACTGGGTCGTCTTTAGACCTTAGAAGTTTGAGAGATGGATGAACATTGAGAGCTCCAGCGATGATCTTCTGGCGGACATCAAGCTCACTTATATCCACATCAATGTATGGTGGAATTATATCTGCGGGACATAGATACTTAACAGTTCTGTGCATGATGTTCAAAGGTGAACCTGCAGATTCAGTAACAAACATTATAAGTAGAATAGGGGGAAACAAAAGGATTGACTGACGAGCTCCCTCCGCTATACGGCACCTCATCCTCATGGGATCACCTGGAGCACCGCATAAACATTGGTGTGTGCGCGCTTGGTGTCAAAGTGGTGCTCCCATGCGGTGCCGTATAGATGGATTCTTGACTGACAGTCCGCATTTAATCTTTCCCAAAATAAAAGTTGGCTGATATCAGATCACTTTGACAAATAAAGTACACGAAGGAAGAAAAACAATACGAAGGTGAAAGAGAGAAAAGAATAAATTGTGGCAAGATAGTTCATTGCTCAGCCAAATTCCAAGTAGAGCTATGCATACAATGTTAGATAATATTTTACAAGAAAAACATAATAAAAAGGCAGCTTAAGTTATACGAAACAGAATAGGAAGAAAGGTTGTTTCTTTTCGTGGATATAATGGCATGCATGAGAAAACATGAAACAACAAATTTGTGGATACCTTTTTTCAATCCTGGTGAGATATCTTCTCCCCGGAATACAAGTGGTATATCAACCTTTAACCAAGCACTAGATGGAGCTCTTATGAAGGTGATATTAAGCACTGCATCTGTTCCTGCATGAAGATGAAGCTGACACATCAAGAAAGATTAGATCAGCTCATAGCCCCAAGAATGCTAAGTTTTACTAACAGTACCATAAAACGCCATTTTCATTTATTTCAAGCATGTTCTAAAATAAAGCTTTTGGCCATTTATGACGCATAGGCAACATCACGACTTTAATTACTTTCTTTTCTCATCAGTATCATTTTCATTTCTTTTATTCTAACATGTTTCTGGGGAGGGGGAGAGTAGGATTTGTACAAACAAGTTTCCTCCCTTCGCATCCCTGCTCTAGAATAAGCCACAATTTTCAATATGAACAAACACCTTCAATGGTACTGCATATTCATAACACATTCCAATGGTGTACGCCCAAAAAAGTCACAGGTTTTGATACACTTAGATATGTTTGCGTATCTCAGGAAAAGTATACACAAGTATTACATAAAGAAAAACAAAGATTGGCATGGAGACATATTGTAAGTGTTGCCTTCTACTACTAGCATTTAGGTGCTGATCTAAAATGTGAATGCTAAAATCAAACATGAGAATTTCAATTCACTCTGCAGCCAATAAAGCAAAAGAGCACTGCTCGAAGGGATGATTCCAACTCAGTGAATCCTTGAGGATGTTTACAAACTCCTTAAGCAGTTTCTACCATAAAAGGTTCACAAGATAAAACTTACTCAGCACTCTAATTCAAGTTCCAATAACTCTAATGCAGACAACAAACACACAATATAACATGGAAATTGAAAATGAAAAAGAGAGTTTCTTTTCTGTCATATGAATGGCTAGCTAACATTGTAGGGCAAAAGCAATTACCTTCCGCGGTAACACCCGAACCTTCTCCACAATATCACCTGCCCCCAACTCCGTCCGCACCTCAAGATCAAAAAGCCTAGACAGAAA
>JAOYMZ010092703.1:0-10369 GCA_025802335.1 Pinguicula primuliflora | reverse complement strand
TCAAGAATTGGAAACATAAATTAAGTAATGATAACCTCACTTAACATACGGAAGAACAAAGGGGGAGGAAATTGGAATTTGTAACTTAATAGAAAAAACTAACAGAATACGATTTGGAAGAAGAACCAACCTTTAGAATTCGAATGTCAGAAATCTGCTCGTCTTGATGCCCGCACTACATCCTCCACAGTCATGGCAGAAATCTGCTTGTCTTGGAACTCCATGAGAGTGGCAATGATTCTCCGTATGTTAAGCCTGATATATAGATATGTATAGATATGTATATCAGGAAAGCCTGATATAGATCCAAATCACAATAGCAACGAAAAGCTGCTAAGAGAATCAGTAGCATAACACAGGGGCGCCGATGACCGGCTTCCGTTCTTGGTTACCGGAGAAGATTGAATCTAAAGGGTTTGATTTGCTGGTGATAATGAGGCGAGATAGAGAGACCCAAGTGCTGTTCCGGCGAAAGCAGAATATAAAGTTGAGGTCGGTAAAATCGCGTGGTCTCACGCGTCTTCCGAAATGAACAGTTGGTGAGAGTGTCGTTTCGTGTGAAAAATTTGGCTCCAACTTGAGTTGGCAGCCGCTGTTTTATAATATAGATGGGGTCAAAATAGATTGCCATAAATGGAATGCAGGATTGTCATAAGTGGAATGCATACCTGATTCATGTCCACTCTCTTGCCCACCAAGATTTGCGTTAAACGCATTGCACACTAACCAGCCGAGAGAAGTTAAGACCATATATGATATTTTCAGCTCCCCTCCGAGATACCGTGAGAATTAGGAGGAAAATGAAAACCTGCACAAGCCTGCATGCACTATATGGCCTAATAAAATTCACCTTGGAGAACACTACCAGTGCGGACAGGCAGTTGAACAATAGTTCATCTTCTGCCGCGGAGGATGCATAAATTGCAATGGACGCCATAAGAAATGCTGCTGCTGCTGCTGCCACCGCTACGTATCCGACGAAGATCCCTTTGTAGGCCAATGGCCTCATTACAATGTTGAGCCATCTATACACCATCACTAGCGCCAATATTACGTAAAAAGAGTAAAATAATAGAGCACACGCGTTAATAACAGTGTTATGCCGCGTATAAAACCAAACCAAAAAAGCCACGGGAATAATTAACATTACAGTCCTTCCAATTAAGCTCCTAGAGAGCCGATCCACTCTAGCAATATGACGATCACACGATGATGACAGCAGCGGAAATATGCCTTTAACTGCAAACCCTAAGAGCAGCAACACAATAATATGGGTTAGTCAATGTGATCAAGAGCACTATAATAGTTAAAAGGGATGCAATTGGCAGAGTCAGTGAGTATTGATATGTGAGCATTTATTGAACAACATGCATAGGCTATGTCTTTAAAGTATAAACCATTAGAAGTTCTATCTAGTGGTATCTTGAGCATCTGGAGATTGGATGTTTTCCAAATGGAAAATACGCGGCAAGCTGAAGGAATACTTGAAGTTTCACGAAAGTGTGAAGAAATAGAACCACAAATAAAGATCTTAAACATTTATTCATCAGGAACAATTGCGGGGAAAGAGAAATATGGGCGAAAGTGTTGCAAAGAATAAACCTAGATTCTGATGCTAGCGGGAATTTCAATCCAGTGGTTAGTAGACAAGAAAAGAAGGGGCACTCCGTGGTTCCAACAAGAGAGAAACAAGTTTAATGATTTCATTACAACCACTAAACTGGTAGACTTACATCCGCAAGTACGGAAGTTCAGTTTGGCTTGGAGGAACGAGCTTAAGTAAGATCGATAGACTTATGGTTTATTGGAGTTCACTCCAACAATGGTCATAAATCACATAGACCCCACTGGATCGTGTAACTTCAGACTTACCTGCCCGTTGGTATTGATAAATTGACACTAGGAATAGCGGGCCCAAACCTCTAAAAGTGATTGATGCTTGGTTTATGCATCAACATTTAGAAGCTTGGTGGAAAGGTGAAGCTCAATGTTCACCAAGTTACTACTATTTGAGAGGATGAAACAAATGAAACAGGAGCTAAGAAAATGGAATTATCCAATTTTATTGATAACTCTTGGGAAAATAAAACCAAGATAAAGTAAATTGAGTTTGCTGGATCTAAGAATGGATCATGATGAGTTATCGAAGGAAGAAGTCAAAGAAATAAAGAAAAACAAGACTTCATCTGATGAAACTGAATAAGAGGCATAGCAGTCTAACATTCCAAAAAATTTGGGAATAGATGGCAAACTAATGATGCAAATACACCATTCTTTCCAGCAACCATAAAATAGAAGAGAGCAAGGATAACATAAAGGGCATGATGATAAAAACGAAAGTAAAAGTGGTGGGGTAATATATCTATGAACAATTCAAGGCCCACTGCTCTGCGGACACTGAAAACACAGCAAGGGTGAACCAGCAGCTAACAAGAGGGGTTCAACATGAAGCAAACTGCATGCTCACGGCTAAATTCACAGAAAAGAAATTTTGATAAGCGGTACAAAGCTGGTACAAAACTGTGGAAACTCAAAGAGTCCAGGTCACATGGGTTGAACTTCAAATTCATCAAGTATTTTTCGAATATTCTAATAGTTAGCATCCTAAATTTTTTTTAATTTTAGGATTGCTAGTTTTAAGGCAAAATTGCCAAAAGGCTAAACTCAACATTCATTGCTTTAGCTCCAAAGACTTGATGCTTCTAAATAGTCTGGTCTAGTTTGTAGGGAAAAGGAGCTCATACTTCTGACTTAAGGAAGTGGGCCCCTAGTCGCTTAGGATCTATCTTTGTGCACTGGGCTTCTGATACAGATCCGATGATCGGGACGGTCGCCGGACTGGAATCGCTGGACGAAGGGGGAGATGGTTTGCGGACCTGAAGGGAGCCGCTTGTATTCTACGCTATGCTACTGGCTAAGAATGGTAAAGAAAGGAACTAATTCTCATTCATCCAAAAAGTGTGTTTGTACTGTAGTATTACAAGTATTTATAATGAGGAGTTCTAAAGGTGTTGCACTTCTTAATCTTTGTAACTATCACTTCTTGATGGACTTCTTTGTTTGCAACTTGGCTTGTACAAGATAGGACCTTACGGTGTTGCCGGGATCCTATCAATGGTGTTGCGAAAGCAGCATTACAAGGTTTGAGAAGTCGCTAGACACCTAAGCAGCCGCCAGGGATTTTTAAAAAAATAAATAATTTTTTGTATAAATAAAATTATTTTCCCCATTAGGGAAAATATGTTGCCTTCCTGATAGATTGGGGATGCATTCTACTCCCCAACTCCCCAAGCCTTGGGGAGTGCAGTGTGTATTGCCCAAGGCTTGGGGGATGGATCGCCAGAGCGGCCGCCCAATCATGGCGCTCGAGAGATGTTTGGGGCAGTCGGCGGCCACCTAGGTGGCCAAAATGGCCAACTTCTCGAACACTGACTGCATGCGGTGTCGTTGTCCACTATATACATGGAACTTGTTATTTGGTTGTTAAGGACATCTGAGAATTTGCTCGAGCACAACAATGGAGTTGTGGGCCATCTTCCACATTACTCTCACCAGACACTCAACTATCAAATGTGGTTTTAGAATCTGATAGCAAAAGAGCCTTATCTTTAATTCAGAGGCTCTCAGAACACTTACCTAACTCGTCTCTTGTACACATAATTCAACAACTTCTCATCAACTCTTACATTCACCTCTGGTACAGCCGAAGGGTCCATCTACAAGAGGCTGACACACTGGCTAAACAATGCCTGGCTGCGAATTGTGTCGGTATGTGATACAAAACGTGCAGAACAGTCACCTCGGTGCTTACCCAATATGAAATCCCTACACTGGAGGGCTATTGTCGGGGGCTCCCTAATTGCATTGCACATTGTTTTGGTTGGCATCCCTCCACACATGGAGGGCCACAACGAAAGTTGAAAATTCAACTTTGGGTGCTGCAACTTTCAAATATGATGGCTGCACGCGTGAAGTTTTTCAAAAGAATACAGCTGTTCTTGCCTATAAATAGAGTTACTCCTTCAATTTACAAAACGAACAATAGCTCCAACGAGAGATATAGAAGAGAAGAAGGATTTCTTCTGTAAGAGAGTTATTTAGGGGTGTTCCTAAATTGGAGGAGTGACAAAAATATTGGGGAAATATTTTTGGGTAGATCTCCGGTGTTGGTTAGCCTCTAGATGTTCTAGAGAAGACTCTCTTGTACCTACTATTTTTATAGTGGAAGAATATTATCGGAGTTTGTCCCGTGGACGTAGCCCAATATTGAGGGTGAACCACGTTAAATTCTCAGTGTCCATTTATTTTCTGCACCTGCCGATTTCTCCATTATTATTATTTTATTCCGCTGCGCCCAACAGAGGGTTCTCAGCTTTAACCCTAGCACTCAAGCAAACCCCCATGGCCAAACACACAACCCGGTGCCCACTAATTAAGTTGATGGGGACGGGGTTGAGGAGGAAGAATTAGTAATGGCGTCTTCTTCTTCGCTAGTCCCTCATGTCAAGGCAACGCCAAAAAAATACACGTGGAGCTCCCACGTAGTCACTCACATAGTGTCTGTGTTTGCTGGCAGTACTGGTAATTGACTGGTTGAGTAAAATGACGACGGTCTGGTGAACGCATTTCAATATTTTTAAATTTGTCTTTTTAGCACTCGCCCTTATTCCAAATATTAGTATCATGCATCGATTTTCTGAAAAACGGTATTGATCCGCACCGCTCTCTGTAAAGTCAGTGTGATTAAGCACGAATAATTCACGTCAATAGCGAACACTGGTCTTCCGAAGGCCGGTACATGTGCACACCAATTACCCAAATGTCGATGTTGTTTTCGGATCTACCGGCTTTGCCGGAAATCCGGTGACATGTATCACCGCCCAAGAGAAGGGCGGTGCTGTTGCCTATAATTACAACACTAAATTCACCATTCTAATACCACCAACACAATCAATATTCGACAATGAGCTGGACCAACTGGGAGGAAAATAGCAACTGCGATGCAGGGGCCAAAGGGATATCCCTGAGAGCCCAGTCAATAACATTATGTGGATTCTAATGCTGCAGGACTGCGAGATAGAAGGACATATTTTTAATGGCAGATGCCCATATTCCATGCACCATCTCCATTGCACATTGCAGAGCCCACCAAATTTTCGAATATTTCACATCAAATTTGAATTTTGCCTGTATTAAACGTTGAACGTGTTGCACCAAAGCTCCTGCAAAAATACGTTAGCAATGAAGAACAAAATAGATTACAAAATTCACACTATTTTTAAAATATACTTACCTGAATTTTTGGTAATAAGCCCGACTAATTCCTTGACAACGACAGTCTTCGACAAGTTCCAATGAAATTCACTCACTATACTGGAAGGGCAAGTGTGAGAAGATCCAATGTGGAAAATTTCCCACTTGCAACCAACTTTCAAGAAATGCGCACTAAGAGTCCACGCGCATGATGTGGTTTTGACATGTTTGCACCATAGTAATCACCTCTTGATATCAATATTGTATACCATAAATTCTCTTTTTAAATGCACGACATGATACTTTTGCACAACGTTCTGTAAATGGGTTTTAACTTTTATCTAACCCCAAGAGGTTGGCCTAGTGGTGGAGGCCTGAACTTAAGTCTCCAAAAGAGGGATGAGGTCTCAGGTTCAATCCCCACTGGGTGCAAACAATTCTTTGGGGCCACGATCGCGGGCCAAAGGCCTGAGTCTTACCTGGTCCATGTGGATGGTTCGCTTTGTATGGATCCCATGAATTAGTCGAGCCAAAATAGTTTTGGATACCATGGTTATAAAAAAATGGATTTTATCCCGAAATAATTGGTTCACCTCTATTAGACCAATGTCGTCGTCGTAATACTTTCTGCCCAATGAGGGTGGAATTCACTGTGTCAGCTTGTTGAGGATAGGCGTCTTAATGCCACTGGGTATCCTATACCGAGCTTGGATACATCTGATCCAACCTAGGACGTACTGGAACCGAGACTAAAACAGAACTTGGCCACATTTCCTCGCCATCATCTTCACTATTAGGCCCTGAATCAATATCTGTATCCATATGTGGATCTAAAAATGCATCATCAATAGGAGAACTGCATCCCGTCGTCCACCCACCATTAAAAACCATGTGATGCTAAAAATCATCTCCCTGGTAAAATTGGAGTATTTTCAACCAGCGTCAAATTTAGATCCCACAGCGACATATTAGAATCATCATTTCCTTGACGAGACAACACGCTGCCATCTCCTCTATAGTTCATAATCTGAAAACATAATTGTACATTAAATATTACTATCAAATAAAGAACAATTATTATAATAATTAGAGATCTTCGAAAATAAAAATACTTACTATATTTTGTATGCTGCTGGGAAGCATTTACTCTGTGTTTTGGTGTGAAGAATAGGGGAAGGTTGAGGGGCCATTTATAGGCCACACACCGCCTTCTGTAGGGCTGTGATACAAGTCACTGTATTTTTGGCAAAGCCGGTAGGTCCGAAAATTACACCGACCTTCAAAAAACCGGTGTGCGCAGGCAATGGCCTTTGAAAGACCGGTATTCGCTAATGGAGTAGATTATTCATGCTTAATTACACCGTTATTCCAGAGAGCGGTGCAGATTAATATCGCTTTTCAGAGGCCGATGTGTGACATCGATATTTGGCAAAACGGTGAATACTAAATAATAAAAAAAGAATAACAAGCGAGGCAAAAAAACAAATTTAATTCTAAATCCTTTTCGAACACAATACAATTTTAATTATTAAACATTTAATTAAGCCAAAAAATTATTATACATTAAATTATATCAAAAAAATGTATATAAGTAATGTGAAAAAATTTCCAGTCCGTATCTCGTGAGATAAGATAACCGGACTGAAAATTTTCTATCTCGTACAGCTGATTCCTGTATGAACAAATATGGCACGATCGAGATTGAAGTTGAAAAATTCGTTCTATTTTGATATGTAGGATATTGAAACCGTGTGCAGTTTTCAGTTATTTTATTCAGAAAGATCAGGCAATTAGTTTCTGCATAATCATATCAAAGGAAGTTCCGAATCACCAGTTGCCATTTCACGCCTTCTGTCGCCACGTGACAGGGGACATTCCGCGCTGGCTGCCTCCTCATTGTTTGTGACCTCACGGATCCGTGTCTGCTCTCGCACTCTCCACCGCCGGAATCCGATTCATCATCCAGTTTCCGGTCAAATCCAACGAAAATTCCGGTCATCGAAGCTAGCTATGGGATCCGCGGAGAAATTGGACAAGGAAATTGGCATTCCCGAAGAGGCGAAGAGAATTCTAAAGTTGCTGGCGGCGGAATGGAGCGACATAGCCGATACCGAGGCGCTGCAGGTCGTTCGACTTAAGGGAGCCATGACGAACGAGGTTTACCAGATTAGATGGCCGACGATTCCTGGACCTGGCGCGATAACTTCGCGATCGAGAAAAGTGCTGGTGAGGATTTACGGTGCGGGAGTCGAGGTGTTCTTTGATCGGGAAAATGAGATTCGTACTTTTGAGTTCCTGTCAAAGCAAGGCCAGGGGCCGCGCTTGCTCGGCCGATTCTCTAATGGTCGTATCGAGGAATTTATCAGGGCTCGGGTACGCATTTGCTATTGCCTTTCCTGGTTGAATTTTCATTTGAAGTTGTTCTATATGTCTGGTTGCTGCCCAAGATCTCATGCTTGTAGAGTAGTCGTTTGAAACTTGGTCTACGTGATGAGTCATGACTTCACTGTTGCTTTCAGACACTTTCCGCTGGTGATTTACGGGATCCTGAGATTTCTTGTATAATAGCGGCTAAGCTGAAGGAGTTTCACGATCTCGATATGCCCGGGATGAAGGCTATCATCCTGTGGGATAGATTGCAGTCAGTAGGCTTTAGTTTCCTTCAACGTTTTTTTGTGGCTTGAAATAAGTTTTTGTTGCTTCATATCAACGTGCTTAAATGATGCCTTTTGTCGTTCTTCTCAGCAATTGGTTGAATGAAGCCAGACGTTTGGCTTCACATGAAGAATCTAAAGAATTTCGCCTCAACTCCCTGAATGATGAAATATCAACGCTGCAGAAGTATCTCTCAGGGAGTGATCATCCAGTTGTTGGATTCTGCCACAATGATCTGCAATATGGCAACATAATGATGGACGAAGAGACTAGAACAATAACCATAATTGTGAGTATCAGGCTCTGACCATATCCATTTGACATCTCTGCATTGCAACATACACAGTTCTAATGTAGTTGTATTGAAGGTGGAAACTGCAGTACTGATTCTACTTTCATTATGGGTTAGATTTCCTAAAGTATCTGAATTCAAAGGCTAAAAATAGAAATACATTTATATATTTGGCCTCATTGAAATTTCGTAACCATTAAGCTATTTTCTATTGTCTGTTGAGCTACGCTACTTTTCTGTCCTAAAGGATTACGAATACGCAAGCTATAACCCCGTGGCCTTTGATATTGCCAATCATTTCTGTGAGATGGCTGCTGACTATCATACTGAAACTCCCCATGTCTTGGACTTTAGTAAATATCCAGGTAGAGGGGATGTGCTCTCTCCTCTCCATCAGTTTCTCATCTTGATAATTTTCATCTCATGATTGCTCATTTATCCATTTATCCAGATGTGGAGGAGCGTCAAAGATTCCTGCGCATCTATTGTAGTAGTGCAGGTGGGTGATGATCGGATTTCAAATCCATTACTTGTCTGAGGCATCCCCAGATAACCATTTTGTTTCGCGAAAAATACCCTGAAACACTGTTTTTTTCGCTGCAGGAAATCAAAATTGTAACGACGCAGGTGTGGAACAATTAACTATTGAAGTAGAGAAGTACACTCTTGCTAGCCATCTTCTTTGGGGCTTATGGGGGATCATCTCGGTATTTATCCAAACTCTCATCTTGCAAGACCATTCCATTACTTTTAAATCTGATGGATCAGTCATCTTCTTCTTCATCATCTTATAATCACAGGAGCATGTAAATAAAATTGATTTCGACTACCTGGAGTACGCAAGACAGAGGTTTCAACAGTACTGGGGAAAGAAATCTGAATTGCTCTAATTTATAGTTACAGCAATGAAACGCTGCAAATCCACGTGAAACGAAGATCAATGTTTTGTTCTCTCCTTGAAATATTTGGAGAACAGTTGTGCTTGTTCATTCATAGTGGTTAATAAATGTTCAACACTTGGGAGTAAATTATTGTGACACTGTCAACTTTTGGAATTGACTTTGTCAATAAAAAAGAAAATGCTAGTTTTACTTTTACCGGGTCCATTTTGTGTTGGACCCGGTATGACCCGCTAACGCATATTTTTGTATAATTTAATCATTATCTAAAATAATAATATATATATAAAAAAGAAATTATAGTTTATTTATTATTTAAAGTTTATAAAATTTGTAATTACATGTTTAGATTTTATATCATTGTCCTATTTTGTAATTTTAATTTTGAAAAATAAAAATAATAAGATGGTTCCTGTTTTATATGAATTTAGAGTTTATAGTATTTAGCACTTAAAGTTTATTGTTATGGGATTTTAGATTTTAACGTTGCCGAAATGAATCACTGGGTAAAATCAATTTATTGTGGGCAGGTCAGGAATTTAAGTCAAATTTGGCGTGTTCATGAAGCATCTCGCTCATGGATTAGGCGGGGTCAATACATGTACCATTAAACAGGTTACCACAAGTTTAGCACGTAAAAAAAA
Organism: Pinguicula primuliflora; assembly: GCA_025802335.1. Lineage (NCBI taxonomy): Eukaryota > Viridiplantae > Streptophyta > Magnoliopsida > Lamiales > Lentibulariaceae > Pinguicula > Pinguicula primuliflora. The sequence goes on along the minus strand of JAOYMZ010092703.1, from coordinate 626 downwards.
CTATACTTGAAGCGGTACATCTTTGCATCTTTACAGACAAGCTATAAGCTTAGTGCCTCCATCTTCTCGGATTGAGCTCTAGAGGCAGTGGCAGATCTAGAATTTTTCGAAAAGGGGACACGATTATCAATTTTGATATATATAATACAATATAGGGGAAGGATCCCCTTACATATTGTTATACATGTAAAAATACATGAAATAGATTAATTTAGAAATAATATATTTAAAATTGCACGTGACTTTTCTTTCAATTTTATCTTCTCCTTCCAATTTTCACCTTATCTTCATCCGCTCCAGTAGAAGTCGAGACCTCCCGGCGGCATGAATCGGAAGAATCATTATAAAAACAATTATTCAATTGACCCTAAACTGATTTACTCACGCGTGTATCTCCCGACCATACGTGCTTTACACGTATTGGTTCGGAACAGTGCGTTGTATCGCACGACCATTCGTTCTGCACACCTTCCAATTTTCAAATGAAATGACTCTCTTGCCCTCCAAAGTCTCTTTCCACCTACTCCTATAGGCTATATGTGTCTTTTCGTCTTCATAAGCGCCCTTTGCTGCAAAACTTCACCACACACATAATCAAGATGTCTGACTCGCACCAAAATTCTTCT
>JAOYMZ010092702.1:0-10370 GCA_025802335.1 Pinguicula primuliflora | reverse complement strand
GCACTAGTACTTGTATTACGCAAAATACTCATTTTATTTTAAAAAGTGCTTATAAGCACAATTAGAATCAAAAGCACCTCGCGCAAAACAAGCCTTAAATCTCAAAACCACCTATAGATGGTTGCTATATTTCCAAAAATCTTTAGCATTCAAAAAAGTGCCTTACTCATGCATGTTATAAGTTTTTTGGGGGAGGCTACTTCTTAACTATGCTTTTAGTTGAATATCTAGGAGAGTTTTGAATAGTAGGAATGGCTAGATAATATCAGTATAGTTTTTTTTTTTGGGATAACTATGGTATCTGGAACCATTTTTGGCCCGACTAATCAATGGGATCCATGCAAAGCGACCCCTCCACATGGACCAGGCAAGACTCAGGCCTTTAGCCCGCGGTCGTGGCCCCAAAGAATTGTTTGCACCCAGTGGGGATTGAACCTGAGACCCCATCCCTCTTTGAAGACTTAAGTTTCAGGCCTCCACCACTAAACCAACCCCTTGGGGTTGATAATATCAGTATAGTTAACCAGCCTCACTACATGGCATTATAACTGGGGTCTTTAAACGACAAGGCCCCAACGCAAGATTTCCCAAAATATTGGCATTTTGCCATTTTCTTTCGGCGAGTGAAGCCACGTGCGATTTTGTTTTTTACATACGACGCTATTCCTAATAGTGGGCGGATAACCCTTAATCTCCTCCTTCACCTGATCCATTTGCATCCATACTTGGTGTACCAACATGATGGGGTCTTACAAGGACTTTCATCCTATTGCTCCTCCTCATCTTCTACTTGTGTCCTAGCGAGTTAGCCCCAACATGTTCACGGCGGTTAAGGGTACATATACAAAATGTCTCCTACCTAATATTGGAATAAAAAATATCAATAGAAATATTATATATAAGAGACTGAAAGCTTTAGAGTCTCACGAAATTCTAATCACTTTGTCACCCAAAATGTGATTTTTGAGTTTATGTCAATACTATAAGCCTAAATTTCGAAAAAAAATTCCCGTTAAGTAAAATTTTAAAAATTCTCAGTGACGAAATTATCGGAATCCACAGGCATGATACATTTATTCACCCATGTATGAGCTTTCTATTGGTAATTTAAATTGGACGAAAACTTCTGAGAGGGCCAACCACATCAATATTACTACACAGTTAACATACTTTTTTTTTTCACAGTTAACATACTTTTTTTTCCACAGTTAACATACTTTTTTTTTTCACAGTTAACATACTTTTTTTTCCACAGTTAACATACTTAACTCGGTTGAACATTAGTTAATCCAGTTCTGTTGGTACATATTTGAACATTTCCAAAAATCTTTCTTAGTCTACCATCTGATACCAAGACCCCAAGCAGTTGTGAATTGACCAAACGTACAACAGCATACCTATCCAGAAGCGGGAAGAAAAAAGGTACAAAAATGTAAGATACCAAACATCTCCAACGTCAACATCATGAGCCCCTACCCCAATTGAAAATTGAACCGACCCGCCCCGGTGGGAATGAGCCTGTATATGTGAGTCAATATATAATAAATGTCGACTTACACTTTTAAAAAATAAAATATCAAGACAAAGCACCAAGATACCAAGAAATACTAAATGAATGTGAGATATTTTACTCTAACCACCCCACCCAACCCAACCAAAAAAAATCAAGAGTGTGGACAGATAATTGATGGATTAAGATGAAAATGGCATAAATTTCCAGATTGAGATGAACCAGTTGATAGGGTTTCTAATATGCATATATAGTTATTTAATGCAGGCTTTCATTGTCAAGAATTTTAGGAACTCTGAAATTGTAAGAGCTTCTAGAAATCAAGAACGAGGGGAGTAAAATACAATGGAGGAAATAGGACTTGGTGCCAGAAGATATTTTTACTTCTTTCAAGTGAGAAAACCAGGCAGATTATGATGATGATCAGGAAACAGAGTCTGGCTGAGCGCACCAGGCTTTTTCCAACCACATATTAAAAAATGATTGTGGTTGTGTGTGGTTGTAATGCTTGTCACATCATATGGTTTATAAAAAGGGTCAAAAAAAGGGGTACATGTAGCATTACTCTTTATTTTAACAACAATTAGTTCTCATCAATATATAAAGGAGAAAATGGATTCCACACAATATGGAGATTCTTATATATTCATAGAATTCTCGTGTAGTGCATGTCCAGGCAATACTCTTAAATCTTAATGCGTGAAGGATATAATCGAACAATCAGACAAAACAGGACCTAAACATATGATCAAAGTAGTTCCATCACAGAAGTATATAAATATATATATTATGTATTGGTATGTATCAGTCTATTCATCTCTCTGGCTTCATAATATTCTCAAGTAATCCAGTTGTGTAGGAAGCGCACCTTGAAGTCCCGCGAGTCAACATGACTGATCCGTGAGGAGTCGATACGTCGACGGCCTCTTCCACGGCAATGCCGAAATCGTCGCTGAAACCCTCCATTCCTTCCACCAGGAACTGCCACACCAATGAGCCGGAACCGGACTTGTTCAGTGTGGCAGACTTGTAGATGACATCAAGAATGATCTTGTAATCTCTCTCGGTTAGAAGGGCCGAAATCGTGGTTCTCGGTTGATAATCCGAATTCGGTGAAGAGAACGGGCTTTTCAGTTGTTTATCGCCATCTTCGATGTGGGAGACCATCCATTTGGAAAGGAACTTGAGTTTGTATTCGAAGCCTGGATTGTGAGTCCTGCCAGTGCCAAGAACATGTTATCAACGTTAACTGTAGTCTCTTAGTGCTCGAATATCGTGGAAGATGAAGAAAGAAGCTTACCAGTTATCAGCGGAAGCAAAATTAACAGTTGAAAGCTTTGAGTTGGGAACGAAATCAGTTCCAACATCAGCTGCCCAGAACTCCGGATTGACTGTCAACCTTTTGGGACTCATAGGCCCATAGAATCCTTCAAGGCCAACAGTCAACAGATGCTTACTGTCAAATTGATTTCACGAAAGTGGACATTTCTTCGATCCAATCCTGTATTTTTTAAGGACAAAGTTGTATCAGAAACAAAACTTATTGATGCCAACAGAGACAAGAAAAACTAGTTATAGATGCCAAGAACATAAGTTTTCAGTGATTGAAAACGCCGAATCACGGGGATTTGAACCCCACATTGATGCGAATTTGAATGCCCCTGCAACCCTAGTTAGTGATGTATAATAATCTACGGAACACTCATGAAGGGAACTGGTGAATGGATCTTGGATCTATGGTATTAGATCGTATAAAAAATGATTTCACATTGCAGCAACCGTGAAACAACATCACTTAAGGTCAGATATACCTTTTATCATGAAAAGAAAAGATCGTGAAACTGAGTTCAAGCAAGCTCGAAAAATTGATTTACCTGCAGTGTATCACCAGATTTGTCTGTCATGCAGCAGGGTTCATTGATTAATTCCCAGACAAAGATGGTAGGATCTTCCTTGTATTCCACTCCAGTTACGGTATTCATCCTTGTCAGGACAGTCTGCCAAACAAGAAAGGCTAAAAAAAGTTAAATGACATAAAAAAAAACTATATCTCATCCTCTGAATTTGATTCTGTTTGATCTAAGAAACTCTTTATTGAAGATTAAATAACAAAATCTAGAGAACTACAGAGAGAGCATTTCCATCTTTTTATGCTGGAACGTATTATGGAAAGCAACAACAGAACTCTTCAGCATGCATAGAATATGCCAAGAAAGCATTCAGGTGCTCACACGAAATCTGAAACAGTTGAAGTTGAGCTACAAGAATAAGTTTCTAAAATAAAAACAACAGTAGGGTTATGGAGAAAACTAGCTTCTTCGAGACTTCCACATATTGTGATCCGTGATGATATATGCTAAATCATAACAACATCACTTCTAGATACACAAAAGACACGGGAATTGTAACCAAACGAAAAATCAGTTGGTAAAATGATGTTCTCACATGGAACATAGCTCAGTTGATAAAACAGGAAGCACTCCCTTCTAATCATTTACGTTCTGCAAGTTGTACAATTATAATTGACTGTTGCCAGCATTGGATGTACTGAAAGGTGAAGTGCTATACAAATAACCAGTTACATAAATAGATATCTATGACTTTTTGGAAAGGATCCAATCTTTAGATTTTTCAAGATGTTTATCATTCTTATTTAACTTTTTGGATGTACATACTAATTAGACCAAGCGAAGATCATCCATGCTTAAGAAATTACGAACAAACTTGGCATTATGGATCATGCTGATGGAACAAAGCTGTGGTCATGTGATATGTGAGCAAACTATGTTTTACTCTCATATTTGGAAAGAAAAACAAAAGTCTGAAATATATGATGTATACAGTAATGCCAGCATCAACACAAGACAAGGTTCTTTTTTTTTTTTTATCAAGACAAGGTTCTTATTATGCAATACTTCCACAGAAAACAATTTAGATAATAGCCCATATTGTTCTTTTCAAGCCAGGTTACCTTTACATAGTTCTTGAAATAGCGACGTATTGATGGGTCATAGAAGAAAGAATCGTTCGAAGAAGTTAAACCAACACCCTCTTCCCAAGCCCACTTGACATATTGAGTTGTTCCACCATATACTTGCAAGTTATTGACCAAGCAGAGCGTCAGCCTGATTCCATAATGCCTCCCTTCCGCTATAACGTAAACCAAGGACTGCCATAGTTTAAGTAGTCAAGAAATTGGATTATGCAGAAAAGATCAATAATACACAGCAATATAAGTTTAACTGAAAATAGATGCAGGATACAGAAAATTCAGAAAAAAACGATTTATTCTAATTATAGAGGGGAAATTGCAGCTATGTAGCTGGAGAAACGGAACTCTTATGATAGTAAGGGGGAGGATAACCTCCCACAAGCAAACCACAACATACTTATTGGCAGCGGAATCATGTTTTTTACTTTAGCTCTTCTAGATAATCAAATAGCTGCAATGAACAATTATAACAAAAGAAAAAAATTATAACAAAAGAGTAGACTGAGCTGAACAAAGATATGAGCACACAAAAAAGTATTCCCAATCTGCTGTCAACCAGAACAAACAGATTTCACTGAGGAAACTGAAACACAAAAGATAAAAGAATCAAAAGGCAAATAAACTTCTCTTACTCTGAATACTCTTCCATCAAATCGACCAGGTGAAATTCGGACAGCATTGTATTGTAATCACCATCATTAAAAGCCCAAGTTCTGCACACAGTAAGACCCATTCTTGCACCAGTTTGCAGCATTTCCCTGATCTTATATTTGTTAGATTTATCCATGCCATGGTCCATCATCCAGTAAGAGTTCCACCCATTAAAGTAGAAAGGTTTACCATCCACTATGAACTGAGTCCCATTCCTCTCCACAAAAGTAAGATTGGTTTCTCCATGAATATATATCCAAAAGTCCCAGAAAGACAAGTATATAAAGGCCGCGCATGATGCAAAACCTACAATGGGATAGAACAACCCATTTCCTCCTAGCATTTTGGTTCTAACCATCAATACAGAGAAGACGTAAGAAGACCACCGATATTTCCGGATGCCCCAAAAAGTTGTATCTTGGGGCTATTGAAAATCAAGGATACAGACAGTTAAACGACAGATGTAAGCGTTTCCAGAAAATGCAAACACCCAAGAAGGGTTAAAGCTTTATGGTATTTTGGATCTATTCAGCTCCCAACTCCTTGACTCCAGATAAAGACAACAAATTTGAAGGTTTTCCCGGATCCTCTGTTGCAAATAGAGGACATTTCAAATTGTTGAAAGACAGCGCAAGTCCAATAACAATCAATGGCGCTTGCCATTTAAGATTTCCCTACAGAATTGCATCTTAATAACACCCAAGAAGATGTATGGGAAAAGGGAATCACAATTAACCGCTGTATGTATTAAGTGTATATGATTATATCTATACAATACAATGTAGGAGAAAGAGCGATCTCAACCAGGACAACTTATCGTGTGAAAATGCAGGAGGTGAAACCCTATTCAACAAATTTTACCAGTACAAGAACAGAAAACCGGCGAGACAAAATAATGAACAACTTTATTGACGGTGACGGTGGAAATTGGAATATTAGATCAATCGACCGCCTTGACACTACAGACTAGACCTGGGCTGAGGTTTTAATATTTGTATTTACGTCCAATCATGGACTTTTTCTGGTATCAAGTCCTTGCCGTCGAGATCCTCCAGTTCTTCAAATAAAGTTCAAGAGTCCAGACATTAACGAACTAGCGTTCGCGTATAGCAGGTAAATCGAATTTTTAGATCGAAACAGTATGTAATGATGAAAAAGCTGTTTTAGATGAACAACCTGCAAATCAAACAAACCGAATAGCAAAGCTTAGGATGGGTCTGTGTGGGTCCCACCCCAAAAATATGAAGGATTCGGTTTGCGTTTGGGTTCGGTTTGTCAGTTGTATGTCAATCATTTTCTACTATCTCACTTACCACAGAAATACAGGTTAATTTTATCATTTTACATGCATTCGATTTAAAAATTCAATTTATGATAGTACACCAAACATTTTCCTTAACTAAATATGATAAACTTTTGTAGACTAAACATATGAACACCCAAATATATAATTTTTTTGGTAATTAAGTTGAGAAAGACTAGATGTCCCTACATATTCACCATACATTTCTGAAAAATACACTTTTTGCACTATAAAAGTGTTGAAAATAAAAAGAAAAATTAAAATCAAAATTTATTTTACATTCAATCCAGAATTGTATGGATTAATTTTCTGGACATGTAGCATGACTCTTTTAAGTTTCAATAAATAATAATAAAAAATTCTACACTGTACAAGAGTATAAAGCAAAATAAAAAGGGAAAATATATTGATCAAGCATACATGCTTGACTAAAAATTTAAGCTTCTCCCCATAGCACCACATAGTATTCTAGAAAGAGATTAACGATCAGGGCCCGCCTAGTAAGCGTGTGGTTAGGCAGCATTCGGAAAAAATAGAAGATGATCGCTCAGCGCCCAGGAGGGCTCGACGATCGCCTTCTCGAACAGAGGCACAACAATTACTTCATTATTAATTACATGTGTGCGCCCTGGCCACCCCGATTTGACCTTGTGCCCCCGATTTGGCCCTGTGTGCCGATTTGGCCGTAAACTGACTTTGATTATGCACCAACCTTGTCTATGAAATGCCCAAATTAAAATGTAAAACGTATTTATAAATTCTCACATTGAGATGATTTCAGAATCGATCTCTTACATTCATTACGATTTATTGTACACCCTTAAACTTTGGATTAATATTGATGTACTTTACACCTATCTATATTATTAAGCCGTAGTGGTAAATGCAAGTTGGGGGAGACAATCTGTGAACAAAACAACATAAAGAAACCAAAACGACATCAAAAATCCTCATGCCCCGATTTGGCCTTGTGCGCCAATTTGGCCGTAAACTAACATTGATTATGCACCAACTTTGTCTATGAAATGCCAACATTAAAATGTAAAACGTATTTAAAAATTCTGACATTTAGATGATTTCAGAATTGATCGCTTACATTCATTACGATTTATTGTACACCCTTAACCTTTGGATTAATATTGATGTACTTTACACCTATCTATATTATTAAGCCGTTGCGGTAAGCGCAAGTTGGTGGAGACAATCTGTGAACAAAACCACATCAAAGAAACCAAGTTGAGTGAGTTTTCGGTAGATAGCTTCTCATTGGTTCTATTTACTCCTCGTTTTCTCCTTTTTTGGCTTTCTTTTTTTTATATTTAGTTTATCTCTCTTATAATTTTTAAAATCAGATTTATCCGGTGAACCGTTTATCTTTCATCGAAATAGATACTGCCATTATTATCAACGCGTCGTGTGGTTCGATTAGAGATGTGATTTGATATGATTTCGACAAACTTACTATTTCAGACACGAGTATGCAATAACTAGTATTAATAGAGTTGTAGTGTTTTTTCGGCGCACAAAGTGTGAGACCGATTGATTTCAAAAGTAATATTATATTTTCATTTGGACACAAATTAGGAAAATTAGTACATAATTCATTCTATACCGTTCTTCTTGTGACAGGGATGACCTTCCACATTGGTGCCAACACTTCACTGTTGATAAATAATTTCTGGAAAAAAAAAATCGAAATTTATTCAGCAAAAACTATAAGGTCAATTAAAATTCTTTTTTTTTTGATAAGTAAGATATTTTTTATTTCATAATAATTGTCTAATTTTGCCTAATTCAGCAAAATTAGATACATTTACAATCCTTTACGCCAAATACCTAATCGATCAAAATCTCTCTTTGTACAATACCCACACCTTCCTCTTTTCTTCCTTCCTTCTTCAGCTTACTTGCAATTTCGATTGTTCTTCTCCAAGTTTCGCACAAATTCTTCATCTAACGCTGAACTCCGGCTCGCGGCTCCAATCAGGGAAGGAAATTCCAGGTAATAAGTGGTCGTTTACTTTGAGGCACCACCATACTTATAATCTGATTTCATCAAAAATTGCCTCAGTTGATTTGCACTTGTCTTCAAATAGTTTTCCATTTCTCGATTTCCAGATATTCCAAGTCGTTTGTTGCCACAGAGCGTTCCGTATTAGTTTTATCCAAGGCGGGCTCGATATACTCAAGAATTGCGTCAAATGGGAGAAGGGATCATTCGGGCAGACATTACATATTCCCAGCCAGGTATGTATCTTGCTCCATACTTGATATACTCATGAATTGAGTCAAATGGGAGAAGGGATCATTCTGGTCAATTAAAATTCTAACCTCCATTTGTTTGATAAAGGTATGCATTTAGCCAAATATGTTCTTGAGTATATATATATATATATACATTCTAACCTGCAGGTATCAGAGATATCACAAATTTACATACGTTGAAAATTTATCCATTAATTTAAATTCTTTATCTTAAAGTTTTATAATCTATTACTAAAGCAGACTCACGAAACCGCAATGGAGGAAGGCAAAAAAATTTCAGAATGACAACAGGAAAAAATGGGTTTTGTGTCCGCGCCTGTTGTCCACCTCCTAGCTTTAGTGTCCAACCATGGTTACTGCCTCCTCAACTCCTTTACAACCATGGTTACTCTACACAAAATTCTTTTCCATTTTGGGAGCTCCTCTCTCATTGCTTCCCGCTCCGAAGAACCTGGAAGAGAAGGCTCCCTGCTGCAATGACTGCTGTGACCAGAAACCAGTTCGCTTCTACTGATTCAAGGTTTCTTGCTAATTTTCATCCGTACATTTACCTCCTGTGTTGTGATTTTTCCAATTAACCGTGTTGTGACGACTTCATTGTTATGGGTTCTCTGATTTTCGTTAGGAATTGTTGTGAGTAGGACATCCTCCAGTTCATTTTTCTGTCCGCGCCACAACAGGTCGTTGAATTCCCTCAAGCCTGGTATGCTGCCCACACCGGTTCCATTTCTCTTTTTCATTCATGGTTTGCTGATGAAGTTGGGTAAAGTTCTTGTCTTCTTTTCAGTCGATTTGTTTGAGACTACAAATTGAGACTATAAATTAAAGGAACAATTTTTGGGAGTTTTCTCCTTTTTCACATTTGTCCCTGCGTTGTTCTCTCTTTGTCTGACTGTTGTTCTGCAAGTGGATCATTAAGTTATGTGGTGTCTCTGAAAATTATTTATTGGGCTCAGTGACCATTTGGTTCATAGAATGTGTGACTGTACATGGGGTTGTATTACTTCAGGAACATTGAACTGATATTATTTGGAGCTGAATGATGAATATTAATGGGCAGCTGTATTAAGTTTGTATCGATCCAATCTCGACCATTAATTTCCTAAGCTGTAGTTAGTGCACTGTTGAGGATTAGTTATAATTCCAACACAATCCTTAAGTATATAAAGTTTCAAATAACATGAAATAATTGTCAAAAAATCGTAAATTAAATACTATCCCACATTCTTCTTCCCCCGATACAAACAATTAGCAAAAATAATTATGGCTGAATTTGGCGTTCAGAAAAAAATAAACTTGATTTTTGGAATATTTTCCGGAAATTTCGGGTATACCTTTTCGGTCCTGTTTGGTAACGCGCGTCCTATTTGTAGAAAACTGTATATAGCGTGTTCGGTATCCTCACTGTTAGAGCGGATTAAACCAGAGTTTCGGACAAAATGTGTAAATTTGACAATTTTGCCCTTACCATTGAATAAGCTATTTGACATCCAAACTATTTAAGAATTAACTAATACAATAAGCCAAACAAAGTTAAGCATTGAAGCATACAAATACGATACTACAGGCAACTGGAGTAGTGATAGGTGTACATAGTGCATCTGTACATAATTGGTACATAATGCATTAATTAGTCGTTTTGTCAGACA
>JAOYMZ010092700.1:0-10370 GCA_025802335.1 Pinguicula primuliflora | reverse complement strand
ATGTATAAATTAAGCTAGAATTGATACAAAGTATGAATGTGTATGCCTTTCCTCCATTCTATTCTAAATGAGCATGATTTGAGCCATAATCTTAGTGTTTAGGGCATGAAATGGCATGAACTAAAGCATGAAATAAGCCCTAAATAGGTACTTATCAGAGAGGGTCACCTTGCCTGAGCCCTTGTGAAGACTTGAAGAATCCATGGATAGCTCCTTCTGACAGAAGAGAGAAACTGCAGCCAAATATTATTCTCCAAACTCGGTCTAATATAGGCTCTCCAAAACCAAAAGCACGCATCACTTTAATGAGATAGGTTCAGGATACTCTGTCAAAGGCCTTCGCCATATCTAGTTTCAAGGCTATATTATTACCTCTTGCTGGATTATTGAGAAAGTGTAGCATCTCTTGTGCCAAAACAATATTATCAGTTATATTACGGCCATGGACAAAGCGACTTTTTTTAGGAGAGATGAGCACGGGCAACACCTTACTGATTTTTGAAGCCATTATCTTAGATATGATTTCGCCTGCAAAATTGCATAGACTAATCGGCTTGAAATTTATACAGGAGGATGGTGGGGTTACCTTTGGAAGAAGATAGAGGAGTGTGCTAGAGAAAGCTCCAGTTAGTTCCTCACCAGTAAAGAAGGCTAGCACCGCCTGAAATACATCATGCTGAATAATGTCCAAGCAAGATTGAAAGAATGCACCTGTGAATCCATCCACCTCAGCTGCACTGTCTTTACTCATACAGAATACTGTGTCCTTAACTTCTGTCAGAGTTGGCCATGCGCATAACTCATTATTCATTGATTCATCAATAAGCTATGGGATTATGGTAAGCATTGAATCATCCAGTCCCGGATTTTCTATTGTCAGTTGAGCAACAAAGTGATTTAGTAGGAGTTGCTTGATATTCTCTTTGTTAGTGATCCAGACTCCCTCCAAATTCCTTAGTTTATGAATACTTGTATTGAGCTGTTTTGTTCTCACAGATTTGTGGAAGAAATCTGTATTTTTGTCTCCCTCAGACAACCATTTTACCCGAGATTTCTGTCTCCAGTAGACTTCTTCAGCTAACTGATGATGTGTGTATTCTGCCTGAGCTCTTTGTAGGTCCATTCGCACAGTAGGAAGATTTGTGGAGTCATAAGCAATTTCAAGCGCAATTATTTTATCCTCTGATTCTCTTAGATTTTGGAAGATGTTACCATAAGTGTCCTGGATCCATCTTCGGAGACCTGCACACAAGCACTTTAGCTTGATGCCCAAAACATGTAATCCTGAGCCAGTAACTGGAACATTCCAGGAGGTAGCAACAAATTGTTTGAAATCTCTATGCAACAACCAGAATTCCTTGAACTGAAATCTGGAAATTCTGGTAGTCAGATCTTGTGTTGCGAGTATGTGTAGAGGATTGTGATCCGAATGTAACCAATTTAAATGAGTAACAGTGCAGTTAGGAGCTAAGGAGATCCACTCTTCTGAAATCAGAATCCGATCCAACCTTTGAAAAAATTTATCTGGACCAGTCTGGTTATTTGTCAAAGTGCTTTGTAGACAAATTGTCAAGGTTATTTGTCAAGGTGCTTTGAAAAAATTTATCTGGACCTTTGAAAACTTATTGCCCACGAAGCCTGTATCTTTTAATCTGCACAAGTTGATAACTTGTTGAAAGTCACTCGCAGATCCCATTTGAGTTGGAAGCCCGCCTGCCTTCTCATCAAGTGATAAAAATGATATTAAAGTCACCTCCCACCATTAGAGGTTCATTGATGAGGTTGAATTGTTGGCACATATCTGCCCATAAAAGTAAACAAGCTGATTTGTCTGTTTTTGCATACACTCCACCAATATAGAATGTATCTGCGGAGTCAATCTGTTGTATTTTCATAATCATCATTTGCTCAGAATCAAAAGACACTTCAGCCTTATTAGAATTAGTCCACATGCACCATATAGTGCTGCTGATATTCGAGGCACCTCCAGAGAAATGTAGTTTGGTTTGAATTTTTTGTAACTGCAATGGGCCTTGCATAGGTTCCAGAGAACTAATATAGAAACTTGATGTAACTTTATGATCTTCTTCAATCGACAGAGAGTAGGAAGATTATTGATACCTCTTATGTTCCAGACCAAGGCAGAGATCTTCATTTAGACGATTTGGATCTGGTTTGGATATGAGATGCTTTGTAGTACTCTTGTGTTTTCTTGATGTACTTCCTCTTCTATTTCTGTGGGCTTACTTCATGAGCATTCTGCCAGTTTGTAGCTGGTTCTGTGTTTCCTTCCTCCATACCCAGATCAGATTCCTCAACCGGTTGATCATCCACTTGTGCAGACCATAAAGAAGACATAGGAAAATCAGTAGGGGGCAAGGTTATCGGAATTTCAGACATAGAGTCATCATCTGAGGCAGAAACAATATCCAGCACACCAGGGTCCTGATATAATTGCGGTTGTTCATCTAGGGAGATTATTCGACGAGCGCTTTCAGATTATTTGGAGGGAGGAATGGGCTTCTTCTGCTTCTTCCCCAAAGAGTTCTTTTTGCTGGATGAAGATTTGTTGGATTTCAATACTGGTTCGCTAGGGAGGACCGGAATGGACATAGCATGTTCCACTTGGGTATTAGCCTCTGGGCCTATTAGGGAGACCTTTGTGGCTATTGCAGGACTTTTAGATTTGTTCTCCTCATTATCAGTTTCCTCAACATCAAGACAACCAAAAGAATTGGTTAGCAGAATATTATTTTGATCATCCAAAGGACCATGAAGATTATCAATTTTTGAACATTTATCTGGAGTAATCTCAACAGGCACAACATCATTTGTGGACTTAGGGACAACAAGAGTATTATTTTGATCAACCAAGGGAACATCATCATTTCTGAAAATAGGAGCTATCTGTGTACCTTGTCTGTAGGATTCGGCTAAATGATTAGGCTCCTCCTCCGTAGAAGTAGAGACTGTATTAGAAGGTAGAGGAGCCTTCATGTCAGCTGGGGCAATAGGATTCTTTATCTTGTATAACATTGTCTTTGTAGCCGCCATTTGATGTGGATTTGCTGGCATTGGAGGAGGTTTTTTTGTGATTCGTGTATTCTTCAGTTGTAGGATTTTGCAAGACTCCTTCGAATGACCTTGCCGCAAGCAGTGATTACAATATGCTGGGCATTTTTCAACATGGAGAGGTTGCCAGAAACTTTTAAATCCTTCATAATCGATGAATATATGCTGGACTGGTTTCACAAGAAGCTCCATCTCAACACACACTCTCGTAAGATGCGGACGAGCCAGAGTGGCAGTAGCAGCATCAATTTTAATCGAATTGCCAATAACACTAGCAATGGAGTAAATGGCATCCTTTCTATATAGATGAATCGGGAGATTTAGCAATGAGATCCAAACAGGTGCGAAGTGAGATTCCACATTTGCTTGAAAATCTGGTGTCCATTTAAACACACGCATCGAAAATTTCCCTAGGTACCAGACTTCGCGCAGCCAGACGCGATCACGATCCTCTTCATTATTGAAGCGTATCAGAACATGCTTTTGATCTAGATGCCCAATTGAGATATCTCCCTTGAAACCTACTGCCACAAGCAACTTCCGGGTATCCTGCATCGATGGCTGCTTGTGGATGAATTTACCCACCAAGGCTAGATCAAATGGCGCAATAAGCGATTCAATATCTAATTTGGAGAAGGATATTTTCGGTTCTCCCTTCCATTTGCCAAGAGTTTTGAGAGGAATAGGTGTGTGGGCAGGGGAGTTTCGAGCCCCAATAATGTTGGCAAAGGATTTTGAAACTGGGGGCATGACAGTTTTGGGATCTCATCCGGAAAGAGGGGGAAATTCAACTAGAAGTGGTGGCAGGTTGTCGGCCATCACACCGCAGTACCGGTGATCAGCCGTGGGGAGAAAATCAGCAGCTAAAGGCCGGTGCAATAGAAGACAGCGTACGTGAGAAGGGTTTTTCTAAAATTTGGCTACCAACTTCTCCCACTTTCTCTCTCTGCTTTATGTTTATGTTGCACTGATTACTTAACTTCTTTCTCCTTCTCATTTTCACGTGATGGCACAATAACAGAAGGAAGCTGGGTCTCTTCAAGCTCTCTGTCAGATCTCACGATGATTGCTTGGCAACTTGCTCTAGGATTGTTTTCTGTGAAGCTTGGTAAAGTATCCTTCTGCCTCTCTTGCATTTGAGCAGCTAACTGACCAACAACACTCTCTAGCTTCTGTAATGTGACTTGCTGACTCTGGATGGTAGCTTTGGACCCTTAAGCTTGGCTTTAGTCTCGGCCATGAAGGTATGATTGGCTTGAGCTAACTGAGTGAGAATATTCGTGTTCTTCTCCAACATTTCCAAGGTGTCTGAATGCTTCTTGAACTTGTCTTGCCAGCTGTGAAATCAGATCATTCTCCCGACCTCTTATTGTATTTGAAGTTTGAGTGTACTGTGCATTAGGAGCAGCAAGCAAATGAGAGTTCAATGCTCCTTATGGATTGCTCCAAGAGAATCGAAGTGTATCATTCTTCCTAAAGTTGTTCTGATAGCCTCCTTGCTGCCATCTTCGCTGCTGAACGAAGTACAGCTGCTCAATATAAACCTGAGGTGTATTCCGACAGTGACTAACATGAGGAGCACCTCCACAACCTTCACAAACTGGTGACTGAACTGCATATGACTAGTTTTTTTTGAGACTTTGCATTAGGCATTATTTGATCAAACGTGGAGGACATCTCATTTACAGCTGCTGCAAGCATCTCAATCCTACTATATCCATGCATCTGAGGGGCTCCTCTCCCTGACAGTCTATCCACCAGCCATTTATAACATTTTTGAGTCAAGGTTTCCAGCAAAGCATGAGCTTGGTTGTAACTTTTCTGCATGAAAGTACCATTGGCTGAACTATCAATATCTCTCGTTGTGTTATGATCCAACCCAAAGTTGAAGGCTTGGAATTGTCTCCAGTTCGGCATACCGTGGTTAGGACAGCTTCTTAAAAAACTCTTGAATCTCTCCCAAACTTCATAGATGTTTTCTAGATCCCTTTGTTTAAAGGACTGAATTTCATGCATGATCTTTGCTTGTCTTGAGGGTGGAAAGAAATGTGTCAAGAAAGCCTTCTGAAGATCTTCCCAAATCTGAATGCTATCAGGAGGCAGTGTATAGAGTCAATCCTTTGCCTTGTCTCTCAAAAGTAAGAGAAACAACCGCAAACGAATGGCTTCTTGGTCCACTCAATTCACTTCACTGTATTACTAATTTCCAAGAATGCATCAATATGAGTGCATGGGTTGCTAAACTCTAAGCCTGAAAAGGAGAATAGGATTGCATCAATTAAATGGGGGTTGGCATTAGCTCAAAGTTATGAGAATGAATCACGGGTTTTCTAATGGGAGGGGCAATCTCAGCTGTTGTTGGCATGGCAAATGCCTCAATAGGTAAATCATCATCACGTGGAATGATTTCTAGATCCTCCATATCTTGTTCAACTTTAGCTTCCAAATTCTCTTCACTAGTCTCAAATGAAGCAAGCTTTTCAAAACTAGCTTCTACTTCTTCTTTTGTCAATTTAGCGCTTCTTTCAGCTCTTCTCAATGCTCTCAACTCCCTTTCTAACCTTTGGTTAGGAGGTGTTGTAACCAGAACCAAGTGGCATGATCATAAAATACCTGCATCAACCTAGTAGCCAAATGAGAAAACTAGATCAAAATAAAACAAAATAGTTAACAAAGACAGTAAGTTACAAATTAAAAGTATGTAATGGGGCACTACTCCCCGACAACAGTGCCAAAAACTTGATGGGTGCAACGTTTAATGCTCGTGCAAGTGCACACGGTCTCAAATAATTTGTTTACTAAGGTAAGTAAATGTCATCTCCCATGAAAGTAGGCCAAAACATGCTCGACTCAACAAAACATAAAGGTAACCGAAATCATAGCAATATGGTTTCACTAAACTACTAACTAAACTAGAATGCGACTAAACTTAAATAAAACGAGAATGATGTAGCAAGAATAATGTCACAAATATTCAAACAACAAAAGCGAGAGATTTAGGTAATGAACACAATGGAGAGAAACACTCAAGACTTCGGTTTCTTGCCTCACTATGAGACTTTGTATCCCTTAATCGTGTTATGTTTAGTTTAGCCAAATGTAGAACCACAAAGTGTGTGACACTGCAAGTTCGATGTGTTATACCTCAAGGACAGAAAGTGTGATTGTGCTTAGTGTCTTCTCTTGCCCTTGTGATCGTGTTTCTAGGCAAGAGCTCCAATATAAATGAGATAACATGTAAACTTTAAATCTAGGTTAGTTTTCACACAAATGATGTTACTCACTTAATAATTCATTTTGTCACACAATGAACAATGACTCTCCACAACTATAAGTGCAAAAATGAACCCAGTAGAAGATAAACATGTAAGAGAACTCAATATCTCATTCAAAATGTGAGTAAGCACAACTATTCATACATAAGCTTCACTAAAACACAACAATCAGTTAATTTTAATAAAAGATCTACATAGCTCGGCTCAACCGAGCCTTGAGCTTAAAATTTTGGCTTATGCTTGAAGCATGAGCTTGAGAATAAGCAAGATAAACCAAAGATCTAGCCATAATCTTGATGAAATAGGTGAGTCCAAGCTTCTTCTCTTCTTTGGTACGATTTCTCTTCTCCTCTTTTTCTCCCGTGTGTTCTTCTTGTCTCCAAGATGGAATGAATGTTGTTGCGTGGAACGAGATGTAAAAACTCTATTTTTTTCCAAGCTTCTCTTGGAAGCCTTACTCCACTTTTTCTCTAAGTTAGATATAAGTGCATCTCACTCCTTTGGCCAAAACCTTCCTTAGCCGCAACATTTGACAAAGTCCACCCTCCTTTACTTTGGTTGATGTGTATTGATGGATGGATGATTTGTGGCATCTTTGTAGACACACAATTGTCTTGTGTGAATATGTATGCCTCGGTTACAATTCTTCCCAAAACTTGAATCACTTTGCCTTGTAATCATGGCTCCCCTTTGGTTTGTACGTTTGTGAAAGATTGTGTACCACCGTATCCAATTATTGCACTTTGAACCTTGCATATCCATATGAGGCCAAGATGTGTATGAAATGGATGGAGGATGTGTCTCACACGAACATATGTTTCATTTCTTCAACCTAGCACAAATGAACACGATTTAGGGCATAATGTAATAAAAAGTAGTGCATGAAATAAGCTCAAAACATAGTGAGATATGAGCTTATCTGGTGCATATCCTTCTTACTGTGGCAGTAGCTAGGGGTTGGTCACTTGCAAAACTAGACATTAATAATGCCATTTTGCACGGACACTTAGATGGAGAAGTGTATATGGACATACCTGTAGGCTACACAGAGGCTAAATCAGGTGATGTATGTATCTTAAATCGTTCTATTTATGGGTTAAAATAGGCCTCTCATCAGTGGAACAAGGTTTTGACCGAGAGCTTCTTAACATATGGATTCTACCAATCTCCACACGATCTGTCACAACCCAATAATATCCTCAACCATTAATGTGTTTAAGTATTGATATCCCCAAAGAAGACGATTTAAAATAGAAGGTAACTCAACGCAAAATCGAACAAAGACAAGGTCTTCACAACACTTAAACAGGAGTTCAATGTCTACAGAGGGAAAACAGCCCTCTCGACTCCATCATATGCCTACAACATACTAAAGCAGACGATTTATTGAACACATAAAAACATAAAGCTGCAAAGGTCGAACCCACTTCAATCACCCCCGCGATCCTCAGCCCCGGGGACTAAAAAATAATGGATAAACATATCCGTGAGCCGAGGCTCAACAAGTAATTTAAATAGTAGCTAGAACAAATCCAAATAAAAACAGCATGCCATATTTTGTCCTTTTAAAAATCTATAGTTTCTTGAAAACCACATGAATGTAAAGTAGCAGAACTGAATAAAGCCTTATACTCATCCTATGAATGAAAATAAATGCAACTAAACACAACATTTCCTCTTCTTGCCTAGCTGAAAACACCATATTGCAACAACCCCTTTTTAATCACCCGTCGATACCCTTCACACACACGGCCACAAGACCAACTCGTGATCTCAATCACCAACCCGGGGAGTCCTTGCCCCCAACAGGAGCTCACTGAGCCCAACATGGGCAACACCACCCAGCACAAGCATCCACAGCCCAACACGGCTAATAGCCAAACTACTACACTCACAATCATCAAAACAATACTTACTCCTTAGCACAAAAATAGACAACAGACTTCCCTTTGAAAAATTATCTTTGCACACAAATCATTTTTCAAAATAATTTCTTTCAATTCCCTTTGTTAAAAAGGTTTCCACGATCACAAATTAATCTACCTGAGACCAACGATACCTGGCTAACTGGGTGACCAGCGAATTGAAAAACCACACTTTTCACATATAGCAAAACAATAGCATCATAATACGCAACATAGAAGAAGTAGGTGCTATTTTGCTGAAGATTTGAATGAAGAGTTGAAAAGTAAGAAATTTTCCACATCCAGTGAAACCATTTAACCTAAAAGCCTAGGGAACATTCGAAGGATTCAAACAAGCATAGGAAACACGATTTCGAGTATTGAAAACCCCTAAGCCAAACTCATTCCAACCAGGTTCAAATAACTTACACAAAATCAAGAAATTCAAATTTAAACTCTATCCTGCGTGAACACGAAGACTCCCTGATGAGCTCAAACTATGCTATACTTTGAGCTCTTTTAGATTGTCATTATATACATTTTTACTCCTGGATCACTCATATTGTCCTCTAGAATTGTCTAAATATTCAGTTAGTCATAATGCTAACCAGTTCATGAGGAAACATTTGAGTTTTGATGCAAAACAGGATTTCTAATTCTAAAGTGCACTGATTTTAGAACAATCTGGAGTAATCTATTCTGGTCTTGCTCAAAGCCACAGATTGGGGCTTTAAATGAACAATTTCAGTGTGCACTCAATGGAGAATATCTGGCGAAGAATTCAGTGCAACATAACTAAAGATCAGCAAAAATTCAGGAGAAGGAATTAAATTCAAAACAGGCTTTGGAGCTCAATCTCAAAGCTGATCAGGTGTTCTACTTGATGAGAAATCATCTAGGCATGTGGGTGCAACATTTCTACAGTGCTACATTGTACATATTGCAAGCTTGGAGCCAAAGAAACAAGGGGGACAACTAGAGAGCAAATCTGGTAAAGAGGGGACAAGGTCCAAAATCTGGTTTAGCCAATTCTAGAAAGAGATGATCTTGGCCGTTGTTGTGTCATATTTCCTAGACCAGATCGAAGGTGGTCAAGCCCTTTTACAGTCATACCGAGTTCAAACTCATCTACAACATTATAGAGGATAAATTTACAATGGAGCCCTCGTGTGAGACTTATACACAACTGAAGTGTAAGCATTGGGACTGCTGATACAGTTACTGAAATGTCCCTACTTGGCTGCATACCTTGCACGAGAGGTCAAGACAAATTATGTAATTTCACATGAGGATATACCACAAGCTCAGCTTCAATCCATCTTTAGACCATAGCTGCACCTGACCAAAACAAGACCTACTTTGGACTCAATCTCTGAAGACATCTCAAGACTGCATCAATAAATACAGTCTTGCCCCTACATAAATTATTATCTTGCAATTGGCTAGAGGGGTGAAGTTGGAATTTGGCACAGAGTCAGCCCTAAAGTAGAGAAACATTTTTCATTCAGATGATAACGAGATAGAGAGCCGCCATCAAGAGCAGAGGGGACGAGAAGAAGCATCAGCTGCTGAAGAGCTAGAATCTGCGTTGCTGACATTTTGAGTTTTATAGCCTCAATATGACTTCTGCTTGCTGTTTCTCTGCTTGTATTCGAGCCCATACTCTTAGTATGGGCTAATTTCTCGAGACTTTGGGCTCGGAGAACCTCTACTATGTAGTTTTGAAAATATTTAAGTAATTGAATGCAGTTTCTGTTTTAATGTATTGAATGCATTTGTTTTCTTACTTTGTGCCAAGAAGTTAACCTTGAGGTGTAACGATCCTTGCATTACTGGTAGAGAAACGAAAGTTGATACCAGATTAGGCCTAGATGCATTCACACATTGAGTTAATCAGAGTTATGAGGGGAAGAAGTTAACCCTGACTCCTTGTATGCTTTCATTGATTCTTTGTGCTAAAAAGTAGACCAGCTGCATTTGCATTGAGTGCAACAAGTAGGCCTTAGGGGAAGAAGCAAAAGTTGACTCCTAATGAACTAGACTTGGGTGCTTTGGATCATTAAAATAGAGTTACTGTCAGTTATTAGCTTGAAGAGTTCTTAACATGCATAGTAGAGGG
>JAOYMZ010092699.1:0-10370 GCA_025802335.1 Pinguicula primuliflora | reverse complement strand
AAAAAAAAACGAAGGACGCAAATAATTAATATAATACGAAATTAAAAAATTAAAAAAATATATAATACGAAATTAAATTAAGTTCGTCTCTTCGATTGAATTTTTCCACACTCAGGCTAAGTTGGTGTTTCAATGAGCATAAAACCTCGATTTCCTCTGTTTATGATAATTGATACGCACACTTTCTCTCTCTTGATCTCTGGTCTCGAGTGCGTATTTCGTGATTCATTCTCTCCTTGATCCTGCACTCGGATCCCGGGGTCTTCCGAATTGCGTAATTTGCTGGAAAAATGGTGAGTTTCCTCGTTCTGATTTACCTTTGTAGTTGGTTCTTAGATCCGGAATCTTCAGCATTTGGGGAAGAGTTTTCGAGATTCTTCTTTGTTGTGGTTGAGAGGCATTGGACATTTTGATAGCTTCAATCCGACTGTGCTTTTGAGTAATTGTGTGCTGGTTATTTGAGATCTGAAACTGGTATTATTGTTTGCTGACTTAAATTTTTTCTGGTGGTTTGTTCTTGTTGGACGACAGCCGCTCAGATTAGAAATCAAGGTAAGGAATTCGTTTTGATTGAATTGTCTGTTAGTGTGTGTGGTGTGATGTGATGTGAGTCAGTGTTTGTTGGGATGCTGAGTTCTTGGTTTATTGCCTCAGAGGAAACTTGCGCAGCGATCAGAAAGAGTGAAATCTGTGGATCTACATCCAACAGAGCCATGGTATGCTTCAGACATAATCAATTGATGCCCCTTTGTTTTAAATTTCTTTGTCATTAGAGTTGCATTTGAAATTTTAAATCAACGTCGAAAGAAGCCATTCATTACTAATTCAAACGTAATAATCACCAGTGCAGATATTGCTAATTGTTCTTCGTTATTGCTTCTATTTTAGTAGACATGGTACATAAATTTTTACATAGTATTGGTGCCAAGTTACAGAAGCTTCTAGTTTCATGTTTTTTAATATGAAGTTGTAAAATCCCATTTAACTTTTGATGTGTGTCTAGTAAATCTGGGACACTGTTGGTTGCAAGTTGCTCTTGCAACAAGTCAAAGACACTAATATAAATAAGAAAGTTGACTACAATCAGTCATCATAAGCTTATGGTTTTAATGAGGGTTGACTACCTTCCTACTTAAATTAGCCCACATGCGCACCTGCGCACCTGCGCAGACGAGGTTCGAGCCCAGATTGGGGTCGGGTTCATTTTCTAACACACTCAGTTGACTATAGATGCTTCTTGTGGGCGCTAATGTTCTCTGTTTCCTTTTGTACATTTCATTGGCGAGAAGCGAATTCATGATATTCTTTACTTGTACAGGATATTGACAAGCATGTATGCAGGGACTGTTTGCATCTGGAACTATCAGTCCCAGGTAAATGAAAAGCAGATTAAATGATTTACTTTCTCTAATTATCAAGTATAGATAGATTGATCATATATAGTCTTTATATTTATGGGTTCTCTTCTTTAGGTTGTAAACATTTAGTTTATTTTTATTTAATCGATGAACTAGAAATTACCCCTAAAACAAAAACGATGAACTAGTGATTCTTGGCACAATCATCTTTTAAGTTATGAAAATACTTCAAATTTTTCTTTGGACAGTTGTGATTCACACCTTTGAATAGACTGGAGAGTCAGTGGCCTATTTATTGTCTACCATTTTTATCAATGTAATTTAACTATTTAAGATAATTTATCCTTCCACAGTGCCTTTTATGTCCTAAAATGTGTAGGAAAATCGTTAAAATTACGTTCAATCCCTTGAGCATCTTTGTATGACAAGGGACTTACTTAGATATGTCACTTTCCTATTGGTAATCACGCACATAAACTGCATTTTTCTCTCCCTTATTCTTGCTAGCTACGTTAACACTTACGTTACATATTTCATTATCTTTCGTTCCATCTAAGCTTGATTTCTTCGTTTATAGGCAATTGTTAAATCATTTGAAGCTACAGATCTCCCAGGTGAAAATTTATATTTCTTGAATTGTTGAACTAACAATTCTATAGCTCTCTTTCATCTTATATGAAATAAATCCAGTTTTAATTCGTATAGTTTGATCTTGCAGTTAGGTCCGCTAAGTTTATTGCACGAAAGCAATGGGTGGTAGCTGGTGCCGATGACATGTTCATTCGTGTGTACAATTACAATACCATGGATAAGGTCAAAGTATTTGAAGCACATACAGACTATATTAGATGTGTGTCCGTTCATCCCACCCTTCCGTATGTGCTATCTTCATCTGATGACATGCTCATAAAGCTGTGGGACTGGGAAAAGGGATGGGCATGTACACAAATATTTGAGGGTCATTCCCATTACATAATGCAAGTGACATTTAATCCCAAAGATACCAACACCTTTGCCAGTGCGTCACTCGATCGCACCGTCAAGGTATAAATTGAATTCTTCACAAGTCGTACTTTTAAATTAATTCATTTATATCTGCTTCAATTATGTGCTTTATAATGTTCAATTTTGTAGATTTGGAATCTTGGATCCCCTGATCCGAACTTTACCCTGGATGCGCACATGAAAGGAGTTAATTGTGTTGATTATTTTACTGGTGGGGATAAACCTTATCTGATAACTGGTTCGGATGATCACACTGCTAAGGTAATCCCTTGTTTTACTTTCTATTTTTTTTGCTGTATCTTCTTTTGAGAAAATCTAAAACTATTTTGGGGACTTGTGAAACAGGTTTGGGATTATCAGACTAAGAGTTGTGTCCAGACATTAGAAGGCCACACGCACAATATTTCGGCTGTTTGCTTCCATCCTGAACTTCCCATTATAATAACAGGCTCTGAGGATGGAACCGTACGCATATGGCATGCTACCACATATAGGTATGTTTTTCCTTAAAAGAATTTCCTATTGCCTGTTTTGGTAGTTGACTCTACTTATTTCCTATTGCATCAACGCTATGGGCTATGCTGCTTAATTACCCTTCTATTGCTCCACATTACAATTTTTGCTCACCTTTGACCTGCATCAGGATAACTTTTAATCCTTTGGATGGTCTTTTGGTCGATCTGGGATTCACTTATGAATCAAGTCAATTCCTTTCTCCCAATATTACTATGGAGTTAAATCAAAATTTTGCTCCAGTTTAAAAAATAATGATGTGTGGAAGTGGATAGAGTAATGTCTATACTCTGTGATCCATATTTATGTGCAATATTCTCAATCCTACCAAATGAACCATTATGCACTGTGTTGTATATGTATTTTTCAATTTTCTGTTAGTTTGAATCACTAAATAACCATACATCTCTAACTTCTTATTTCGTCTTGCAGACTTGAGAACACATTGAATTATGGTCTTGAAAGAGTTTGGAATGTTGGTTACCTTAAAGGATCGAGACGGTGAGTCTGTTTAGTTATTTTCCCTCATTAGTTTATGATAGTCAAATTTATCATCGTTTGGTAGGTTCCAGTAATGACTTGAAATTAATCTGAATGTTTTAAGTTTCACAGTGCTGAGAAACTTGGATTTTGAATTTTTGAGCATCTTTACAATTAGTCTATAATTAATCTAGGAAACTGGTTATTTTGAGGTTTTAGACGATGAAACAACCATCAAATTAAACTACATCCCAATTCTTGCATGACATTAGAGAATCTCAGTAGACAATGTGTATCTTATCAATATGGGCTTGTCATGTACCTGGATAAGCTAACTTGATATTATGAATTTGATATGTAGGGTTGTAATTGGCTATGATGAAGGAACCATCATGGTAAAGCTTGGTCGGGAGGTACCTGTTGCTAGTATGGACAACAGTGGGAAAATCATTTGGTCTAAGCATAATGAAATTCAGACGGTCAACATTAAGAGTATTGGGGCAGATTACGAAGTAACTGTTTTATTGGACTTGATAAATCATGTGCTGTGCTAATCGCTGCCCTGGGCTCACTAACATTTTTCATAGGTTTCGGACGGAGAGAGATTGCCATTAGCTGTGAAGGAAATGGGAACCTGTGACCTTTACCCCCAGGTTACTTTTTGTAGTACTCACGCAGCATAATGTTATTTCTGCTCCGACCCTTGACAGAAATGAATTGTTGAGTATTCAGGATGTTAAGAAGATTGTTTTCTCAATTAATCTTGAGATGGGTCAAGAGAAATCAAAGAGATAACTCTGCTGTTGACCGTCGATTTTCTCCTTTGTCTTCTCTTTTCCCGTTTTCTCTGATTTATTCTTTTCTCCTTTGATTATGGCGAGGATTTTAAACATTTTTTCTGGTGAAGAAAAATGGGAAGAAAGTGTTTCTTTAATTACTTCCTCATGCGCGGTGTATGGACTAAGTTCAAATAAGCTATATTCTGTAACAGTCTTCTGACTCTTTTCCAGTTATTGAACAGTTTGTGTATTGCTTTACAGAACTTAAAGCACAATCCTAATGGTAGGTTTGTTGTTGTCTGTGGTGATGGAGAATACATCATATACACAGCACTGGCTTGGAGAAACAGATCATTTGGATCGGCATTGGAGTTTGTTTGGTCAACCGAAGGTGAATATGCTGTTAGGGAGAGTACATCAAAGATCAAGATCTTCAGTAAAAACTTTGTGGTTAGTATATTTCATTTTATGTTTGTCTTGTGTTTGGCCCTCATGCCATCGAGTCATAACTCCTGGGTTTCTTTTTCCCTTTGCTTTCTATTGCTGCCTCACTTTTGTGTTTAAATCAAAAGCCTAGTCTGATTCCTGCTACAGCTGACGTCAAAATACTAAAGTTTCTAGAGTATTAACTATTAATAGATGGCCTCGCACATAGTTATTAAGCTGTTCTTGTATGATCTCTTACAGAATATTGATACAAATTTAGAGCTAGAATCTTTGTGATCCATTTTATGTTCTTAATTGTATATTTTGGGGGTATTTCAGGAAAAGAAAAGTATCCGTCCAACGTTTTCTGCAGAGCACATCTTTGGCGGCAATTTGCTGGCTATGTGTACAAATGATTTTATCTGTTTCTATGATTGGGCGGAATGCAGGTTAATTCGACGTATTGATGTCAATGTCAAAGTAAGTAACATTCTTCTCACGTAACATATTGCACATGCTGTTTGCCCTTGCATATATTTGTGTCTTTATGTTTTCTTGGGATATATCCCAGAATCTTTACTGGGCTGACAGTGGTGATCTTGTGGCCATTGCAAGTGATTCATCATTCTATGTTCTTAAGTTTAATGTGAGTTATCCATTTTGAGTTTGCTTTACTAATTTTCATTTAGGATTTTCCATTGAATTTGTTGCTAATTTACTTGCATTCACATTTTGCAGCGTGATGTGGTTACTACTTTTCTGGATTCTGGGAGGTCAGTAGATGAAGAAGGCGTAGAAGATGCTTTTGATCTTCTGTATGAAATTAACGAACGAGTACGAACTGGAATTTGGGTTGGGGATTGTTTCATATACAATAACTCATCTTGGAGACTTAATTATTGTGTAGGTGGTGAGGTATGTGTCCCTGTTCCAGGTTTCTATTCGTGAAGAATTTGAAAATAAATATGTTATTATGTAAAATTGACATCTCATTATTGATGTGTAAGGTGACCACAATGTTCCATTTAGATCGGCCCATGTATCTGCTTGGGTATCTTGCCAATCAAAGTCGTGTGTATCTCATTGACAAAGAATTCAAGTGAGTTCATTCAATATTATAATTTCTCTATTCTCACTCGTTACTTATGCTTCTCTATTTATTTAATAAAATAACATGATGTGGGCTTCATTATCTTTCCCGTCTGTGATCTTACATGTATTACTATCTTGCTGTTGCAATTGTTCATGTATGTCTCATGGATCTATTTTGCAGTGTTATGGGATACACATTGCTGCTCAGCTTGATCGAATATAAGACCCTCGTCATGCGCGGTGATCTGGAACGAGCAAATGAGATCTTACCATCAATTCCGAAGGAACATCATAATAGGTCTTAACTGTTTGATGCTGCAATTATATTGCCCATGAAGTTTATGTTATGTCCTGGTGTGGTCTATTCATGCAATGGCTACTTAATCATCTTTTTAGCTAAAGCTATTTGCAAAACTATTGGGAATGAGTAGATTAGAATAAATATTTTTCTTCGTTTTATGAATGACAGCAGGCCTAAATATCAGGACCTGCGTACTTTCTGTAGTCTTTTTTTTTAAGTTTGAATGGACTCAACTATGACGTCAAAATATATATCAGCATTCAAAACAAGATAATTGCTTGTCTTCCCTGATGGCACTGTTGAGTTATAAGTGTTCCTTGCGGCAATGTAACATTTTGGTAACTGTTTCTAAGCTTCTATTGTCTCACGTCTCTGCATTCCTTATTTGGCTTGCTTCCAAAACAATTTCATTAGTAACTGATGTTGGATACTGGCTGATCTTACGGACAGTGTGGCCCACTTCTTGGATTCACGAGGAATGACGGAAGATGCTTTGGAAGTTGCTACAGATCCTGACTACAGATTTGAGCTAGCTATACAGTTAGGCAAGCTAGAGATCGCACAAGTAAACATTTTCAACCCTTTTTCTCTATAAGAATGAAAATATGACATTTCTGTGTGAAATCATTTGCTTCTCTCCCTCCCGACGTTCTTTAGGTGATTCTCACCTTTTATTTTCTGATGTTTTGTGCTTTCTAACTGGTATCCAACATTCTGTTCAGGATATTGCCTCTGAAGCACAAAGTGAGTCTAAGTGGAAGCAACTCGGTGAATTAGCTATGTCTACTGGAATGGTAATCGCATTATCATGACATCCGAAGTTGAAACTGCATTTGAAATTCTTTTGCAAAAGAATTTCTTGAAATTGATGCATCTGGTTTCTATTTCAGTTGGCAATGGCCGAGGAATGCATGAAACAAGCAAATGACCTTAGTGGTTTGTTGCTGCTATATTCTTCTTTAGGCGACGCTGAAGGAATTTCTGAACTTTCATCTCTTGCGAAGGAGAAAGGAAAAAACAATGTTGCATTCCTGTGTTTGTTTATGCTCGGTAAATTGGAGGACTGCCTGCAGCTTTTAGTTGACAGGTAAAATTTATTTACTTTAACTTTTTGGCACTCTATGCGTTCGTAGTAAGTCATGAACCATGAATTGGTTGTAGCAATCGTATACCAGAAGCTGCATTGATGGCTCGGTCTTACCTCCCTAGCAAGGTGTCAGAAATAGTTGCTCTATGGAGAAAGGACCTAAATAAGGTTATCCCTCATTTTAATGTCTGATTTCTGATTCTCTTTTTGGCTTTGAATGACTCGTGTTTCCAAGTAAGAGAACTAAAATTTGAATATATTTGTAGCATAAGCACCTCTATTGTTGTTTGATCTGAGTTTATTTCAATCTGCAGATTAATCCTAAAGCTGCAGATTCCCTTGCTGATCCAGCAGAATATCCTAATTTATTTGAGGATTGGCAAGTTGCCCTTGCCGTTGAAGCTAAAGTTGCTGAGACAAGGTATTGTAGCTTTAAACTATTAAGGGTTTAAACTCATTGATCTACAAAAGTAAAAATCTTATCACAAGGAGATTAGCCTGTCATTCTGATATGGAATATGTAAGATTAAATATACTCCAGATGATCATACAGACCCGCGGGTGGGGTATACCCGGGACCCTACCCGATCCTTTCGAGTCTCACCCTATTTATAGATCCGAGGGTCGGGTCCGGAGTCGGGTCGTGGGCTTCACCCCTTATCTGGGACCCTGTCCGGTTACCCTTAATTTTAAAAAATAAATTGTGTTTACTAGTATTTGAACTTACAAGAATTAACTCAATTTTAAATAATCTAGCGATTATTTGTATCTACTTGTTAATAATTTTATATTTTAACATGTTATTCTCAGATTTAACTTAATAAACTAACTTTTAAATTTTAAATTAGTTAAAAAATTTCAAGTTGGTTCATACATGTTCTTGAACTACCCTTTAATGTTAACGGACAGATGAATTAATTAAATAATTCCAAGCTAATTAAATTAAGTAATTTTAATTCCAAAACTCTCACTATTTATTTGAAATTAGTACTTTTACAATTGATTCAACTTAAGTTTTATTCAAATTATGAGTCAAATAAAAGTTATTTATGAATTATTATTTTTTTGTGCATGTTTTGTAATTTAAACATATTATGTTTGTAATTTAAAATTAATTTCAATTTTATTTATTTATAAAATAATTGTATGATCAAAAAGCTCAACCCATATTAACACGCTCCACTCCGGCTCTCGAGAGGGTCAGGTCGTGGGTCTAGCAACAGGCCCTGCCTACCCGACCCGACCCTAGGATCACGGGTATAGCAATATACCCTTTTACCCGTCGGGTAAGGATCGCGGATCTGATATTTGACCCTAGGATTGGGTTGGGTAGACCCTACTCGAGATTTGATCATCTCTACGCTTTGTTGTGTCAAGAGTTTCCTTTTTTTCATTTTCTTTTGTTTATTTGTAATCCTGTATTGACTACTTATTACATGAATAGTTGAAGTTGCTATGAGTCCAATAACTTGTTTTCATTGGATTAAGGGGTAACTATCCCCCGGCAGCTGAATACATGCACCACGCTAATAGATCTACGGCAAGTCTTGTGGAAACTTTCCGAAACATGCAAATAGAAAAGCCTATGGAAAATGGAGGTTTGGTTGATGAGGTAATTCTTTTTCCATATCCGGTTTGTTTCGCTTTGTTACTTATTTGTTGCAGAAGCAGAAAGATCCTCACTATTGATACATGTTCCTGTTGTTTGATTCTTTGATATTTGTTCCAGTTGTCATTTTAGGTATTGCGTTCTTTTATTTGTTGCTAGTTATGGTGTTTTTCTAACAGTTCTTCCATAACCTTTTTTCAGGATCCTGAGCCTAATGGAGCAGAAGTGAAAGAAGAAGGGCCTGATGATGCAAAAATAGACAGACAGTATGAGAGTCAAGAAGAGGCTGTTGTAGTGGAATCTGACTCCACCGATGGTGCTGAACTCGTTAATGGCAACGAGGCTGAGGAACAGTGGGGTACGAATAATGAAGGAAAACCCTCAGCCTAAAAGCAATTGGTTGGCCGGTGTGAAATACCTAGTTTTGTTGCTGGTGATTAATAGATTTTTATAACTTGTTGACTCCCAATTTTTGTAGTCATAATAGAAGTTTGTTTTAGTAGGTGTATTTTGTTATGAAAAATCTTTCTCCTCCCCCGAATGCTTGTGTCCCGATTAATAAAATACAATCCTGAATTTTAATATTAGTCATCGGTGTTGTGATTCAATGGTTATGATCGATCTCATTTTAAAAATATGATCATTAATAAAAATATTTAACGCAAAGATGAGATTGATCTTAGGCATTGTATCACAATACTGACAACTACAATTAAAATTCGGGACTGTATCTCATTAATCGGGATAATTATTCGGGAGGCTCATTTTGTTAATTATCTTTTTTTTCTATAGCTATTATCATCTGTCTGTTATATATTATGGGGGTTTTCTGGGTAATTTGGTTGGAATAAAATCTTTCTTGTATCTTTTCAATTAGTGATGGTAGACCACGTACCAATTTCCTGCATAATTTGTTTTTCTTATTTTGAGTTACATGAAGTAAAATTGAAAACTGTTGGGCATGATCAGTAGTAGGACTTGCTCATAAAGTTTGTTGTATGACGCAAATAACTTCTATAATATACAGGTTTTGTATGCTTGCAGTCTGTTGCATTGGCAAAATTACGGACTACAATTTATGGATCCTGACCTCTTCTTTCTTGCGGATTTTGCAGTACTTACACCACATGGATGATCCAACTCGACGGATTATTTTTTGCAGATGTCAACTGTTCCTCTTATGGTAAGCACTGAAGATTTGTTTCCTGTATATTTTCCTGAGGAGATTGTCTAGTGTGCTGATATCAATGTTTCAACATTGCTAATTCGTGACCCAACCCATACCGTCATTTTCGAACCTGCGTTTTGTGTCTACCTATTGTGCCTGCAAGGATGCATTCGCCTTACATACTCGTCAGAGATGCATCTTTTGGAATTGTGTTCAATAGTGTTTTGATTCCGCTGCTTCTTGGCTCTTCTTTGCTTCTTCTATTGAGTTGGATGAGAGATCATTATCTATATATAGCATAGTTATCAAAATCCTACGATTTACTATTCGATTATAAGGCTAAACGATCCAAATCTTAGATATGAATCCTTTATGCCTATCAGTTGTCTAAATCTTACGATTCAGGTACGATTTGAGATTTAAATCTTACGATTCACGATTCAAACATCAATATTAAACTTAAATAATTATTTATTTATAATATTATAATATTTATTTATAATATTTTTATTAAAAATATTTATTTTAGTATATTTTAAATTATAATTGAAT
>JAOYMZ010092698.1:0-10371 GCA_025802335.1 Pinguicula primuliflora | reverse complement strand
AACCGATTCCCGCATTACCGATTTTTTCGGGAATACGAGTATTCGGGACGGTTCCGGTTCCAAAAAAATTGGAACCGGACAGTAACGGAACGGGAACGGGAACAGGTATTACCAATACCCGTCCCGAATACCGTTTGTCCACCTCTAGGCAAAAGTGATAAATCCCATGCCTGGGATCCCACTTCTTTCCCACGCCTAAAGGAGTGAGATTTAACACCTCTGGGGCGTGCTCTGACAGATGACATACTGCCCAACGCTTTCTCGAAGACTATGACAGACACAGACTGCCCAATACTTAGCCGGCATCCATCTAACATCTGCTTGATATTAATTAATCTGTGTGACCTCAGGAAGTTGCAGTTGAACCAGTGGAAGGTCCAACTAATCCTCCACACTCAAAGAGTATGCATATACATCCATTATCCACTAGCATGCCTCCTACTCCTCTTGGGCATCACAAGCCCAACGCAAAGAGAGTCCTGTTCGAAGATGATAATGAGGCAATTCTGGGTAATGAAGTTCCTATGTTTGCTCCTAATGATGAGACCGAAAAGGGTATGTTTTATTCTCAGCCAATACCTCGAGACTCTTTTGCACTAAATGTTCATACTTGCGCTGCTGGAAAACCGGCAAACGCTCGGTTTAATAAGCTGAGAGACAAGAGATTTGATTCTTTCAAGACATCATGGTCGGGGAAACTGGAGAGGCAAATATCCAATTTGCGCGGTAAACGCGTCGTCGGGGAGCATGATACGGAGGCTCAGGGGATGCCGGAAATTGAAACTCTACCGGTGGATCGATACTTTGATGCACTGGAAGGACCGGAACTAGAGGAGCTCCGGGTTTGTTTTATTCAATTGATCCCAACTCCTCCTTTTTTTCTTTAGAAAAATATTAAAATTATAGAAAATTTATTATCATATATTACGGACACTTTACGAAAATAATATTGAATTATTTTATGATCGATTTCAAAATGTTGTGCATGCACAATTCCGAAAAGATAACATATATTGATTTTTTGGAGAATGAAACTGAATGAAAGATTTTGTATTAGGAATTTTGCACTTACACCAATAATTTTTAGATTTTAAATTTTAAGCAAAGCAACCATATTAATGAAATGAGTCTTGCAAAAATAATTCATACAATTCTGAATTATATATAAAATAAATTTTGATTTTATTTTTTTATTTTATTTTCAACATAAACATTTTTATAGTACAAAAATATATATTTTTTAGAAATATATGATCGATTTATATGGATATATAGTCTTTCTCAAAATTTTAGACTTACTATTATTTGTACACTTCAAATATGTGATAAAATGCTGTTAACATTGTATTATTTTCCCTTTATTTACTAAGCACTAAAAAGCAAATTTGAAAATGCCACAGTAATTTTGTTTAACAAAGTTATGATTGTATAAAGTGTGAACTATTAATTGGATACACTGAGTGGTGATTTTTAAAGCTTAATAATTACTTGTAATTTCATTATTTTTAAAAAATATTTTATGTAACACACCTTATAACTTATATTAATCATTCTTGTTTTTAGAGCCCATAATTTTTTTAAAATAAATGCCTATTTACATCTTTTTTCTATTTTAAAAATGTTCAATACTCTATATTATATAATTCTTTTTTCGCTATATATTTTTCAAATTCATGGGTGACATCTAAAAATTCGCGAATTTTATTTTGAATGATGCTACATGTCTCTACAAATAATCCAGAATTGTAAGGACATGTAGTTTAATTAAGGATACATGTAGTTTTATTAAGAATTTTTTAAGTTTAGTCAATCATTTAAATATTATTAAAAAATTTATATTTTAAATAATTAATATTTTATTTTTATAGAAATAAATCCAACATTATTCTTTTATTTTACTTATTTTGCCTTAAGTTTTCAATTTATTGTTCACTAATTTTAGTCCATCATCCAGGCTTCTGAAGAAATCCTTCTTCCCTCCGACCAGCGATGGCCGTTCCTCCTCCGCTTTCCAATCTCCTCCTTCGGTATCTGCCTCGGCGTAAGCAGTCAAGCCATCATGTGGAAAACCCTAGCCACCGTAAACTCCTTGAAATTCCTCCACGTCACACCCGATATTAACCTAGTCCTCTGGTCAATCTCCGCCGCCCTAACCATCACCATCGCCGTCACCTACACTCTCAAGCTCATCTTCTACTTTGAAGCCGTACGCCGAGAGTATTATCACCCGATTCGCGTCAATTTCTTCTTCGCGCCGTGGATTGCCCTCCTATTTCTCGCACTCGGAGTTCCACCTATCGTTACTCGGGATCTGCAATGGCCGATCTGGTATGCTTTAATGTCGCCGATTTTGGTCCTTGAGATCAAGATCTACGGCCAATGGATGTCTGGAGGGCAGAGGAGGCTGTCGAAGGTCGCAAATCCGTCAAATCATCTGTCTGTGGTGGGAAATTTTGTGGGGGCACTGCTTGGGGCATCGATGGGGCTGAGAGAAGGTCCGATCTTCTTCTTCGCGGTTGGATTGGCGCATTACACGGTGCTATTCGTGACGCTGTATCAGAGGCTTCCGACGAATGAGACGCTGCCGAAGGAATTGCATCCAGTGTTCTTCCTGTTCGTGGCGGCGCCAAGCGTGGCGTCGATGGCGTGGGCGAGGATTCAAGGGGGGTTTGATTATGGAGCAAGGATAGCCTATTTCGTCGCGCTCTTCTTGTACTTCTCACTGGTAAGTGTGAATTTTTAGCAATAATTGTAGGGAAAATACAATCGAACGATTCAATTTTACTACAAAAATGTTATTTTATAGCGAAAATTGTTTCATGCCAGCTCCTGTTGAAAGTATTATTTACAGCTTAAGTGTAGAGAAGCAAAAGCTGGACTTCACTTCCAAAACATTACCAGGAGGTCTTTTTGCTTGACAAAAGCTAAATGCTACTTTGCAAGAAGCTTGAAGCTGTTGCAAAGAGTTAGTAAATTTTCAACCGTTTGTTCCAAGAAAAATTAATATCCTCCACCTTTTTTTTCTAAAATAATTGCTGTGGCGTTATTTCCTTACAAATTTTGAACTCCACTGTTACGTATTCTAACCCAAATTATTCTTCTCTGCAGGCAGTGCGTGTGAACTTCTTCCGAGGATTCAAGTATGCAATTTTTCAATTTTTGATTCCTTTATATATTTTGATGGAGTATTAAGTCCTGAATAATTGTGATGGATGATTTTGGACTTATGTCGTAATTAAAACCATCAATGAAAGGCTTGTGCATAGGAGACTAAAAATTCCATGCGCTCCAATAGTGTTTCGATGACTTTCTAAAACCATTTTTCTTAGGGTTATGTATTCATTTATTATGGTTTTAGAAATTTTCGACCGTAATCTTGTCACATCATGAGACTTTTCACTAAGGCGATAAGGCCATGATATAACCCGAAATGGTGTACAATTGTCCAATACTTGATCCTCAGTCATAATATCTAAACCTTACTTCGAAAATCTTTGTATTCTTATTATACCTGCTACCCTTGTCTTCTCATCTCCAGGTTTTCGCTGGCTTGGTGGGCTTACACCTTTCCGATGACTGGAGCTGCTATTGCGACGGTCAGATACTCTGATGCCGTGCCCAATCCAGTGACAAAAAGCTTAACTGTCACCCTGTGCACAATCTCCACCCTCACCGTGTCGGCTTTGCTCGTGATCACTATCATCCATGCCTTTCTACTGCGAGATCTGTTTCCAAATGATATGGCCATTGCTATAAGTGAGAGGAGACCACATACTACAAGGAGATGGTTCCACATTCGAACTGCGAGCTCTGATGCGGACATTGACCAGTTCCTCAAGTACTCAACGAGTAATGAGAGTTGCAATGATACAGAAATGCCTGTTACTGCGGTCCGCATTGACATTTGACATGCAACAAAGACTTCACGGGCGGATTCAGAAATGGTAAACACACGAGGATACATTAGAATCTTGTGTTTACTCTTCTTTTTAACTCTATGCTTACACGTTATACCTCCCTGCATTCAAGATGCGCAAAGGCCATAGTGACAATAATGGGGACTCCCCAATTTGTGATGTAGGAAATGGCTACAATTTGTGCAAGTGACTGGGTTCGGGCGTGAATTCTATTTATCGTTATATGTTTTTGTTGTAAGAAATTGACTTGTTTCTTAGCCAATTCTCAACATAGAGAATTAGGGAGGGGATTCTAAGTGCTCAATATTAGTCTGTTCGATATTAGTGCTCAATATTATTATGGTCGATATTAGTATGCTCGATATTAGTACGCTCGATATTAGTATTAATATTAGTGTGCTCAATAATGAATTATTGTTCTCTATTCTAATTTGATCTAATGGTTTACATGAAATGTGTCATTTAAGTCATTTTAAGTGATACTTCTAATCTCAGTCATTAGATTGCGAGAACAATGACCCCAATTAAAATTGAGCACATTAATCAATTCTAATCTTAAAAGTTAAGTTAAAAAGACAATATAGTTAACAAGGCATTAATCACATATTATTATATATTTGTTGGTTTTCTGTTTTGTAATCGACATTTTTACCCTAAGACATGCTACAAGTTTTTTTGTCATTAATCAAATTATATTTGAAATAAAACAACTATTTACAATAATGTAAATCTTCGATCTTGTCTTTTGGAACTTTTTCTTTACAATTTGGACAATATGTCCTGTAGTAAATAGCCACATATTTGGGTTCAGATGAAGGAGAATGCGAGTGTGTGTACTTCAGAATTAGATAATTCGGACGATGTGTCAGAGGAAGCCCGATAAATAATACTCCTCGCAAATGCACTTGAGAGGACATTAAGAGATCAACACATGGGCTCTATTATTTAAATGGAGCTTAGAGATAAATAAAATCAAGCATAAATGACTAGTTCTTAATGTCATCCTGCCAAATTGTCCGAAATAAAGTTTTGTAGATGACACAAATTTCAACAATAATTCACTTTTTTATAAGTAAATAAAATACTTAACTATTCAAATAATAAAAGAAATTGGAAAAGGAATGAGACATCACATGTCATTGTGGCTCATAACGTTGAAGCTGTTTTTCCACTGCGTGAGCATGAGGAAACATTATGTGTCCCCCTAAAATGTAGAATTTTATCTGAAAAAATAAATAAAAGTAAAAAAAATACAAACAATTTTTTAATATTTCAATATTATCCTCAAAAATATGAACTGCGTCTGCCGGGAGTCGAACCCGGGTCTATTGCTTGGAAGGCAATTATCCTAACCGTTGGACTACAAACGCTGTGCTTGTATAATTATTTTAGCTCATTATATTGATATCATTCATAATTTATTTTATTTAGTTGGTCCACGCATCATTGTCCGGGACCGAATCTTGGATGTTTGAGAAACTGTCAATTCGTACTCTGTTTCCTAGATTAAAAATCTCACACAAATACCGGTTCGATCGCCATTTATCGTCACAAATTAGCAGCAGTTCTCAATCTTCTACTCAAAACGATCACATTAGATGGATCAGTCTCATGTCAGGAAAGCCTTATGGCGGCCAAAATCCGGAGATGGTCTTGAGAAATGCATCTCTTTTGTGCCGCTCTGGTTGGAAGCCAAATGCCTATATTCTTGTACATTTAACCCGTGCTTTTACTCATGCCGGTATGCTTTCACCTGGGGAACAGCTTCATTGCCACATTCTGAGATCCGGGTTGGGTTCTAACGTCTTTGTCTCCACGGCTTTGGTTAATTTTTATGTAAAGTTTGAGCTTTTGAATTATGCTCACATGGTGTTTGTGGAAATTTCCGAACCGAGTGTAGTTTCTTGGAATTCCTTGATTTCAGGGTATGTCCGTTGTGGGCAGTTTCGGAGAGCTCTGGGGATATTTTCTCAGCTCGAGAAATCCAGTATTCGTGCCGATTCATATTCGTTTACTGCTGCACTTTCTGCATGTGGGCAGGTGAGGTTTTTTCAAATGGGACTAACAGTGCACTCCAAGATTGTGAAACATGGTTCAGAATGCAGTACTTTTGTTGCCAATTGCTTGATTGACATGTATGGGAAATGTGGTTATGTTGCATATGCTGTAAAGGTTTTTGAAGGTATGGTTGAACGAGACATTGTTTCTTGGAATTCTTTTCTGGCAGCAAACGCTAGAAATGGTATGCTCGAAAAGGCGATTTCAATTTTTCATGAGATGCCTTATCGCGACACTATAACGTACAATGAACTGATCAACGGCATTGCAGAGTTTGGAGTCGTTGATGATGCCGTTGCTTTGTTAGCCAAAATGCCAAACCCGAACTCATCTTCTTGGAATTCAATAATATCAGGCTGTGTAAACAGAAACAGAATTCGAGAAGCTTTGGACTTTTTCTGCAAAATGCATTCAAGTGGCATATGCATGGACGAATTCACATTTTCCAGTATTTTAAGTGGCATTGCAAGTTTATCAGCTATAACATGGGGAAAGCTGACACATTGCTGTGTGCTCAAGAATGGTTTGGAAGAATATGTTGTTGTGGGAACTGCCATAATTGACATGTACTTTAAATGCGGTCTGATATCTGAAGCGGATGGATTATTTCGATCTCTACCAGATACAAATCTGGTGACATGGAACTCCATGATATCTGGATATGCAAACAATGGCTATTCAACAAAAGCAATTCAGCTTTTTCAGGAGCTAAAAACTATGAAAGACATGGAACCAGATGAAATTACATTCCTCAATGTTCTTTTAGCCTGTTTACATGGTAATTTCCCACTGCAAATCGCAACCCAGTACCTCGAATTGATGCTCTTTGAGTACTGGATTCACCCCATGCCAGAACACTGTTCGTTGATGATAAGGCTTATGGGTCAGGAAGGAGACTTGAGCAAGGCACTAGTGATGATACATGAAATGGGATATGAAAATTGTGGAACAGTTTGGAAGACATTGCTTGGTGCCTGCGTGGCTTTTGGCAACATAAAAGTGGCAGATGTTGCAGCTAAAAAGGTCATGGAACTGGACGGCGACCATGAATTTGTTTATGTACTGTTGTCCAACATGTACGCGTGCCATAGAAAATGGGAAGATGTTGGTAGCATCAGAAAGGTGATGAAAGAGATGAAAATAGGGAAAGCATGTGGTTTTAGTTGGATTGAAGTTGGAGATTGATTGTAATGGTGAATTGACGTGAAAGGGGATGAAGAAAAATTTGGGAGTGTTCGATTTTTGTTATTAAAATGCAGCCTGTATAATTTTTGGTGTTTCGAGTCTGAATTTAAGAGCTTGTTGTGTATGCAACAACATGAATGGAGCAACCGAAGTTGCAGTGGATATGCTAGCAACTGGGGATGGACCCTCTCTTGCGAAAACATATATGCCTTGCTTTTTTTACTGTGTTGCATCAGTTTGAGATATCCATATCTCTGAAGAGCTATGCTAGGCGTATTACACCAAATCGAAAATGCAGATAAAAAATGAGGGAAATGACGAAATTGCCTTCCCACTAAGCACAGATCGGTAATTTGATCATTTTCCTCATTTTTGATCTGCATTTTTAGTTTGGTGTAGTACACAAAACATTTTC
Organism: Pinguicula primuliflora; assembly: GCA_025802335.1. Lineage (NCBI taxonomy): Eukaryota > Viridiplantae > Streptophyta > Magnoliopsida > Lamiales > Lentibulariaceae > Pinguicula > Pinguicula primuliflora. Next base: position 2,796 of record JAOYMZ010092698.1, on the reverse strand, counting down.
CATCTATGAATGTGCATCGCTCTGAAAATAGAGAGAATAGTCTCTGTGTACAATGGACCAGGTGGACTTTTTATTAGTAAGATTTCATTGAATGTTTCATAAATGTATCTAAAAATTGTGGTAGTGACATAATGAAAAATGCTGCGACGTGAGTGACAATATAACCATTTTTAGCAAAACTTGTGAAATTGTATTTAAGTAGCTTAGTGGCCCAAAATCTATGTACAAATTATACATGCCCATAAAAATAAAATGATGCTCGCGAAAAATCAATCATCATTTGCCATAATGGAAAATCATCTTGTATCGAGAGCAAATGACTATGGTATTGACGGTGTAATTTGGATCGTTGAATTAAATTAATATAATAATAAATGTTATAAATAGGACGGTCCAGATTACTCATATGGACCATAATATTTAGCATTGATACACAAACGTGGATAATAAAATCTCTGGACATGTGGCCCAACCCATTATTTGTAGTCGGAAGAAGAATGCTCCACTGATTCTGGTTCTGATTGTGTACATGCAAAGAATGCTCCACTGATTCTGGTTGTGCATTGCACATTGGATAGTTGATTCCCCCTCCCTCCCCTCCTGGTGTTTATCCATCTATTAAATAGATTATCACAGTGTGGTACTCGATTCTGAAACACTCGCCATACAAAAGAAGCTTCTTTTAAGGGGTGATTTTTCTCCAGAGTTCGGCCAAGTATTTTTTTCTGGTGATCTTGCTCCTGTTGCTTTTCTTAATTTCAGAGACACTGTTTTGACTGTCTATAGTGTTTGCATCTGCATTCCATAGACATGTATCATACGCATTCTGGATTAATACTCGCTCTGCTACTTGAATTTTGAACTATTCACACAAGTCTTGCCTCATATAACCTGTTAGGTTTGTCTGCCAAGACCATTTCCAAATACTAGTTCCGTCTTCACCACTTTCATACTTCTGTGCTATCTGGCAGAATTTGTCCCCTGTGATTTGATACAAGGTAGGATAAACATCACAAAACCTCTAGGTCCCGTTCCACATATCTTCCCAAAAATAAGTATCAAAGTGTAGCACATATCCAAAATCATTCCGTCATTCTAATGATAGAGATTTCGCCACCACATAGAATAGTCTTGTAGATTTTGGGAAGGACCTTCCTTCATACTATAAGCACCTCAGTAAATCTCCATATTTTGCTTCCAGCATAATTTTTTCAAGAAATCTGGCCTATCCCATCATTTGGGTCTCGGTGCCTTTGGAAAAAATCTGGTCTGGCCCATTATTCGGGTCTGAGGCTGCCCGACTCACATCTCGAGGGTCAGAGGGCTTTGAATGAATCAAGCCCACATCTCGTGGGTCTCGTGTGTGTGGGTGTGCGTGCGGGATTAATTTGGTAGGAATGTGGGTTATCCACATAAAAACTTTGAGCCCAATGTGATTTAATTTTAACCGACATTCTTATTTAAACCTATATTTCATCCCTTCCCAAATCGGTGTGGGTAACTTCTTAACACTCCCCCACAAGTCCGACTAGGCAAGCTCTGTCGGACTTGAACACCCACACTGTATAAACACAACGGAACCTGCTCTGATACCATGAAGAAATCTGGCTCAGCCCATTATTCGGATCTCAGTGCCTTTAAAGAGATCTGGCCCAACCCATTATTCGGGCCTCGGGCTGCCCGGCCCACAAATCAAGGGTCTGTAGGCTTTGAATGAATCGAGTTCACACCTCGTGGGTCTCGACTGTGGGTGTGCATTTATTGAATAACTCCAAAGCATCGTAGGGACTGTTTTATTGCCTCCACTTGTGCCATTGCTGAACATCATTGTGTTGAATGCATATTATAGCTGCAAAATAGATATTTCCCAATAACAAATTCTCTTAATTTTGTAGCTTGTTGTGTTACTTGTCACGTTCAGACGATATATACTTATACAATCCATCTACCAGAAGGGTGATCAAACTTTCACCCGATCCATATAAATCTCCTCAGTGTGTTATTATTGGTCTTGGTTATGTGGACTCTACTCGGGATGTAAAAATTGTGAAAATCGACAAGTTATGTCGTACCACAACAATCTACTAGACCAATGAAAACTCGTGGGGAAAGAGTTTATGCTATCGCTCCACTTATATGCGTACAATCAACTTCGGTGCGCCATTTATCAGTATTTCTCAGTGGAAGAATTTATTGGTGTGGTTGCCATAGACTAGTCTTGTTTGATTTGCCTGAAAAAGTTTTCCGATGCATTCTGTACCTCCGGACATTAAGTCTTGTATGATTGACTCCTAAATATCAGAACAGATCTGACAATGAAATACGAATAAAAAATCGTACCTTTATATTAGAAGCGTGGTGGATCATAATATTTCGGTTGAATAGATATTCAAACAGGGCTACCATAGTCTCGATGGTACTCCACAACTCAACTCTCATTCCAAGATGATGAGGCAGTTCTTCGAGAAAACTATAAAAACTGGGTTCTCAACATATGAGAATAGAATGGAAGCTTAGCATTAGGGTTGTTGGAATCTCCTTATGTATAGGAGTAGACATGGGCCAATAATGTAATAATTATATAAATTGCAATTAAATATATTAATTGTAATTTAATCCTTAATTACATTGTGCCATAATTATGTTAATGTCCAACAGCTCTCACCCGGCTACATAAGCCATACAGTTTAACGTAATAATGTATTTGTCTTACAGCTCCCACTGATGAGTCCAATTCATATGCATTTTTGTTCTCATTTAAATGATAATATTTGCTTGAAATCATACTTTTATTTG
>JAOYMZ010092697.1:0-10372 GCA_025802335.1 Pinguicula primuliflora | reverse complement strand
AATTGGACCAAGGGCCTTAGTGGAAAGGCAAAATATAATTAAAGCTTTTTAAAATTGTTTTTTAATTAAATTTAATTATTGATTTTTACCTATTAATGCATTTTTAGGTCTATTAATTAACCCGATTCTGCGTATAGATTCCTGCTCCGAGCACGTGGATATCCACGTTTTTGATGATATCGACAATTGTTCTGTAAGAGCACTCAAACCCGGGGGTTCGAAAAAGAAAGCGAACAAGACAAGTGTGTACTTCAGATATAAAAATCGTTATGATAGGCTGCATGATGCAATGGTGAAAATCGGTTATGAGGGAACACACCGTTCACGTGGCTGGAAATGAAATCACTATTACTAAGAAACAAATTCGTGCTTCCAGAAGTTGGGGATACATGATTACCAAGTTGTTCCGAGTGGTAATATTTTAATTTTATGGTTTTATTTACATTTACATTTGTTTAACTCTACCTAATATATTTTTTAAAGAGGTTCCAAATGCAGCAGATGATTGGCTTCTGCTAAAAATGACACGATGGTTTGAACAAGAAGACAAACCTAAAATTTGTGTAGTTCTTTATGGTGATAAAAGAGCGTTCTGGCATCCACTGGAGGACATATATAACGAAGAAGATTGTAAGAGCTTTCTTGCTTTTTATACCGACTCCACCGGAGATTGCAATCCATTTTTGATAGGCAGAAGGGTTGAAGTCCTTTTTGATATGAATGCCTTGATGCGAGGAAATTTGGACCCCATTTTTTTGGTTCCTAAAACAGAGTTGGATAGAAATAATTTTCTATAATTAATTTGTTAGGTTAGAATTTTCCTGTTGATGTTCACGCTGCTCAATTCTCGTTGTTTGAGTGGCAGCAAGGGCAAGGAAGTAGAGAAGGGCAAGAGCCGCCAAGGCTACTGAGGCTGGAGTGTGACCTGGCCAGTTTGATAGCAACAGAGCATCAGTGCAATTTTTTGGTGAAAAACATTAAGCTAAAACAACAACTCAACATATGAGATGTTACTGCTGAACATTATATGTCAACATTACCCTTTTGGGAAGAGTCTACGCCTCCAGCACATTTTAGCAGCATACAACAGCAAACCAGAGTTTGACGTAGTATGTTTGCATTGCATCTCTCATAGTCACTCGTGAAGTGATTTTTTTCTATGAGAAACTGACTTCTCCGGGAGGGATTGTAATTGTGGCTTGGCTTAAACCATCTTGAAATGTCATAAAGTGCTTCACTCTTAAAAATGTACATATCCCCATTTCATCCACTTTTGCAAACACCCACATTCTTCAAATATTCATCAAGCTGATACATAGTCTACATGTACATTTTCTGATATATCTCAAGTTTCAATTGTTGTCGAGCTACTACATGCCTGCAGTTCTTCTACAATAACAAGTACGTATCCTCAGAGCTACATCACCTCTATGTATGCAACTTCTAAGTAAGGTGAACTTTGTTAAATAGTGCATCTTTTGTCGAGGGAAAACTGAAGTTTGCATCCTCATTCCTGGATATCCATGGTAAATGATGATCTTCTCAAGAACTCCATTACCAAGCATGAGAAAGCAGAGTTACCATCTTCAAGCAAACGGGATGGCGAATCGTATTCCACAACTTTCCCTGCAAAAACAACCTCACAAGTTTACTAACCACACAGTGATGGATTCTGTGCATAAGTTGAAATATGCTTTTTAGCTAACCATCCCCAAGAACCAAAACGAAGTCGTTGTCAACGACTGTAGGTATTCGATGTGCCACGGTTATGACAGTACACTCATTTGTTTCCTCTCTAATTGTCTTCTGTATCAAGTTATCTGTTGCTGTGTCTATTGAGGCTGTAGCCTCATCCATGACTAATATACGTCTCCTTTGTAACAGGACTCTAGCTAGACATACAAGTTGTCGTTGCCCTACGCTCCAGTTCTCTCCATCTTCATCAACTGCGGGAGGCAACATTGTACCAAGACATCAATAGTACCCACATAAAATCCGGACCTAGGATTTTACATCTTTTTACTAGGGTCATTAACGTGTAGAACATTACTAGGTATTTTTGGTCAAAGTCCTTTTTCTTTTTTAGATTAAGCAGCTAGAAACAGTGTTCGAGAAGTCGGCCGACTAGTCGGCCACTTTTTCGTTGGCAACCCGATTTTGCCTTATACAGATGGGAAAATCGTTTAGGGTGTGGGTTCGAGAAGTCGGCCGATTAGTCGGCCGTCCTGACCGATTAGTCGGCCGACTTCTAGAACACGGGCGACTATTTTTTTTTTAATTCCGGGCCAATTTTTGGGGAGAGTTAACGGCCGGGACCGACCCGACTCCGACTTTCGACTTCTCGTACATTGGCTAGAAATCCTTGTAAACAGTTCAACTGTCATCAATAAAACGTATTCCTTTTGGGGAGTTCAACTGATTCGTTACCTGGTGCATTGAGAAGTCTTTCATCTCGCTTCACGTTTTCAGCAAGATGGCATTTTCGTAAAACCTGCAATGTTTTGTGACATTAACAGAAAAGCATACAGGACATTAACCTCTCAATTTGACCAAAGGTGAAAGATAATGATTCTCAGTGCAATTACCTCCCACAAGTCTATATCAGAGTTCTCTTGCAAAGGATCAAGATTTGTCCTCAAGGTCCCTTGAAACAAAATGGGATCTTGTGGTATTATACTCAACTTGGACCTTAAATCTTGGAGGCCAATCTTCGAAATGTCTAAACCGTCGATCAAGATACACCCCTCCAAAGGCTCCACCACCCTGAAAAGAGATTGGATTAAAGTTGATTTACCGCTGCCGGTTCTCCCTACAACGCCAGTCTTCTTTTTACTCGGGAAGGTGCATGTGATTCCTTGCAGAACTTTGGGAAGATATGGACTGTACTGTACGTGTAGATTTTGGAATTCAATCCTTCCATCAAGCGGCCATTCCGGCTCAGGCCTGCAATTCTCTAAAACCAGTGGTGCTTCACTCGGTATGTTGGAGAATTGAAAAATCCTCTCCACAGATATCATCTTGTTTTCAACATTGCAGAGGTTCCATATAACCCATGCCTGAAGTACATTCAAGTTCAAGCCATATGTAGCTGCTAGTCCTGCCAGCGCTGCAGTAAATTTGATATTATGAGTTCTACAACTCTTTCTATCCTATCCAAGAATCTTTTGCATTGTTATGAAGATAAACAGAGGATGAAAAGCTGCTTACTGGGGTCAATGGCTGACCTTGGAAATGAAACAAGGATGATAAGAAGTACGAAGAAGGCGAGGTTGAAAAGAAAGTTGATGCGCACGCAGAGCCATTCCATTGTACCAGAATTGTGGAAGGCAACACGTGAGTAATTGTCAATGAGCTCAAGATTCTTCTTCCAGAAGCGATCCTCTTGATTGAAGGCCCGTATTATCGTGGCCCCGGAAATTGATTCCGAAAAATGATGGAGAATAGGAGCCTGCTTGATTGGAACCATTCTTGCTAATTCTCTTGCCGTCGAGATGTAGTATGCCTGCAGGAAAAAAAAAAAAAAAAGTTAACTGAATATCCACAAGAAGGTGCTGGTTTGTTAAGAGCAGTGATGTTTTTTCTTGCCTGATACCATGTGGAGATTGCAAATATAACAAGAAAGAGGAAGAAGACATTCCAGGAGATCCGAGACATGAGGACAATAATGCTCATAAGTTGAATAAGGGCAAACGCCAGCCCAGCTACCCTATATGGGATATCAGTGTCCACTATGCTTTGATCCGTGGAAGACTGGTCATGAGAGACACATAACTTTAGAAATCTTCTTTCTACACAAATAAAAACTGAAAAGACAATGACTGAGTATCTACTTACCCGCTTCAGGATTCTGCTAGAAGGTGTGGAATCGAAGAAAGACAAAGGAGCACGAAAAACCGATTTGATCATTCCGAGAAAGAGGCATTGAGCTGTCTCTATAGCAATCCTTGACATCAAAACGGCCCGCCCCAAGACGAATACAGAGCTTCCACAGGAAAGCAAAGCAAATACAATGATCAAGCGCTCTTTGGTGACACTTGTGTCCTTCTCTGATCCCCAAGCAATCCAGTAATTGCTTGCCATTTGCAGCACCTGAAAGAATATCTGGCATAATAGGATAACTGGAACAAGAGCCCCTCCATATGCAGCTTTAATGAATTTTGCATATATGTGCCATTTTACTCTGCCGCTTTCGGTTTCTTCATCAAGACTTCCCTGGTTACAACTGGTGTGGCTGGCAAATTTCACTTCAGTTTCTATAATTTGTTTAGCCTTGTCCCTGTTCTTGGGAGAGTTGATGCACTTTCCGGGACTTACTTGATCTAAAGACTTACCGTAAGCTGCTATTTGGCATAAGAGATCGCCATGAGGCTTCAAAATTAGATCTTGATATTTTCCAGTCTCAACAATCCTCCCTTCTCTCATAACCTGTGAAGGAAGTACGGAGGTGAATAAGACATGTAGAAGCGGCTGATTCGGGTTTGGGGTGTGTGCTGTGAGGAAGACTATGCAGTGCCCATGTGCCACTAGAATTGGTATGGCAGGTGGGCCGGTGTTCAACAATTTTGTACGGGCCCGTCGACCAGCCAATCCTGCAGTGGCACTACATACTATACTCCCCTCTTCCCTGTTGATTCTATCCAACACAACCAAATAATGCCATATAACTCACCAGTACAAGATCAGAAGCGTCCAAGAATTCCAACTGATGCGTAGCATAGATAACTGTCTTCTTATGCAAGAGTTGCAAAAGACATCTCTGCAAAATAAAAATCAATACAAACTCATCGCTTATTTGTCAAAAAACAAGTACATTTTTGTTCTGAATAAGTGAGAGTAAGTATACATCTTTCTTGCCTTGAACATATGTGCCCCGGTTTCTGCATCAACGGCACTGAAAGGATCGTCCAGCAAGTATATATCAGCGTTGCTATATAGGGCTCTTGCCATTTGGATTCTTTGTTTTTGTCCACCACTCAAGTTCAAGCCTCTCTCCCCCACCACACATAAATCTCCATCAGCCCACATCTCAATATCATGGTTCAAAGAACATGCTTCCACCACTTGTTCATATAGAGCTCGATCCATCTCCTTGCCAAACAACACATTATCTCTAATGGTGCCGGTTTGTATCCAAGCAATTTGCGGCACGAAAGCTTTCGATCCACAAGTCCTGACACCTCGCCCAGATATTGTAGGTATCTCTCCAAGTATACTGCAAAGTAAAGTTGTTTTACCAGAGCCAACAGAACCACAGATTGCAACCTTGCTACCTTTCTTGATTTTGAGTTTCTCATTTATACTAATGGTCGCCATCTCTGTGTCTCTACCATGCCAGGAAAATTCCCCGGCTTCAATGACAATGGCGGCACCTGTCGTACCAGGAGCATGATGTTGTATCAAACTCATCTGATTTTCTTCCATAATGAAACTTTGGATCCGGTCAATGGAGACTTTTGTCTGAGTAATCATAGAAATAAGCTCTGGGAGGTTGTAGATGGGCTCTTGAAGAATCCGAAAGGTGGCTAGAGCTGAAAGAACCGTGCCAGATGTTAAAGGTACCCCTACTACTACACAAACACCAAACGTGACAACTGAAACTAATGTTGGAGAAGCCCAGAAGAGAAAAGCCACAGCCGAGCTGGTATAGAGATACTTTCTGAGCCAGCCTGCTTCAGTTTCCCTGAGTTGAAGTAACTTCTCCAAAAATGTTGGTTCCCATGAGTGCAGCTTCAGCATTTTCATGCTCCTCAATGATTCTGCCGTAGCTTTTACCCTTGAATCTTTTGCTTCCATAATCCTTTTATGGAATTTTTCTTGAATACTGGCTAGTGGCATGTTGCTCATCATCACAAATATTGTGGAGAAGAAAGCAGCCAAGGAGGGAGTGAGGCCTAAATTCTTATATAAGATGAATACAGCAAAAATAACCTGAATAGGAAGCAACCAAATGCCATGGAAATACCAACAGAAATCTCCAATCCTCTCAACATCAACATTGAGGTAATTTGAGATCTTACCAAAACCTGTACCACCATGTTTTATTGACAAGGATTTCTTGTATATCAATGCCGTCAAAGCCGCCCTGATTCTGATGCCGATACGATGAGCACCAAAGTACCACTGTCTTTGAGCTAATGACTCAACAGTCTTTGATGAAAAGAAGATCAAAGGCAGAATCATACCACGGTGCCATATTTGGTTATCATCCTTTGTGGTCAGGAAATTAACGAAACTCGTAATGAACATAGGGCCTACGTAGGAAGCAATAGTATTGACTCCTGGAAACACACGGTGAAATCAAAAGCAGGACAATCAATCATAGTAAAGATAAAGCATTATTCTTTATTATCAAATTCAAATAAGCATAATAGTTAAAGGTCCTTCATTCCAGGGTATATTCAATAACTTTATGAGGTAAAGATAAAGTACCAGCGAAAATGCCATTGATGACCAGGGGCTTCCATACAGTATCGAGTATGGCACTCGGCAAAGTGGAGACTTGAGTTTTGTGCTTCCCGAGTGACTCTTCGAGCAAAGAAGAAGCTGCATCAGCACTTTCTGATGGAGGAATTGGCGGTATGTCTTCTGATTGGAGCCTTTGTTGGTGGCCCTTCTCAAAGAGAGGATTAAGCCACATGAATGTAAGATGGTTCCAGATTCCTGCATTAGAAAACTGATCTTTGTCGGGTTCGGAATCACTGCGATGCCAGTTCCTCAGTAATGGCTCAGATGTATCAGACATTTCCTCTGCATTTCTTTTTGGGAGAGCATTGAAACACATCAACAAAGACAATGGGAGAGCAGCACAATCAATGAAATTTGCTTTTGGAATAAACTTCGGCAGCTTTACAGGCTCGAAATGTTGGACGAGGTAAGAGATGATAAGAAGCAAATTACAAGCGGTTGAAACCCTCCACCACAGTATAAGAACAAAGGGCCACACTCTGGGTGTTCTGCTCACTGAATATGCAGCAATAATACATGCACAACACCAAGCCACGGCAGAGGAAACAACATCAACCCGGTTGGTCCCGAATCTCCAGAAATCATGAAGCCACAATGCCAAGTACGAAATGCTGATTGTGGCATTCAATGCAACAGTAATCTTGGTGAAAAGGGTGGATTTTTCTCTTTGCAACATGTGAAGATTATCGTCATAACCTCTTCTTTTCTTCAAAGAATCCCATAGAATCCATACTAGAAACACAGCACAGAATGCCACGTTGGCCAACTTGAGATTAAAATCCATTAGCCAACCCAAGATATGAACAGAATCAAAAGAACCTGCTCAAACCATCCTGCTTCTCAAGAAGAAAGCTATCAGCATATTCAAAGAACTGCATTTATGACGGAGATACGAAGGATACGGTTGAAGCTGTGAACAGAGCTGGAAGGTTGGTGAAACAATCAAAGGAAACCTAAGATAAGCTTTTATCAACCTTGTACTGGTTATCTGCAGAAACGTGACTATACTCTTCCCAGAATCATTGTATATATTATATATATAAAGGACCAGCACCAGCAGCAAAATAAAAATAAAACTAAAGAAATCACATCAATAGATACATAAGAGAAGCAGCACCCATCACCATCCTCTCAGTGGTTGAGTAACAATCAAAAGGAAAATTAAAAAAAGAATGGGACCAGAATCCAAACAGTACATGGTTTTTCAATATACGGTGTTGTCATTCTGCAGGCTCCGTGTGCTCATTAATAACCCGTTTCCAAATAATAGAAAAAACACTTCTTTTCCTATAAAACACCACTGTAATCCTCAAAAGCCAAAATTCAATCCTTACCCTCTTACACAGAAAACATTTGCTGTCAGATTCAATCTCAATATTCAGTTCTTACCCTCTAATCCAAAAGGCAAATAAGTGTACAAAAACCAAAATTTTGCCCGTCTACTTTCCAAAAAAAAAAAAAATCTTTTTACTACTTTACAGCCATTATTTCGCAAAATCGTCCTCGATATCTGATTAAATCTCTAATCTTTCACACAGAATTAGCGTCCAATCATCAGATATAGCACATGCAAAAAAGGCGTATGAAATGGTCCAGAATATTCCCAATTCTGAATTCCCTTTTGTCAGCACCACCCGCTCCTTCCTTGTCCACATCCGCGGGACAACTCATCAGGAGAGATTCGTCTTCCAGAGTATCGTGCAGTGCTGGCATGTGAATGGGCGGAGCATGCAATTTCACGACGTTGTCAGTTGGCATAAAAGCGTGCCCGGTAAATGGAAAAGCGTCTGGGAGGGAACAGAAGGGAGGTGGTGAATTTGCGCTGCCTGCTGGGCGCTATTTTTTCAAATATGTTCTTCAATTTTTTTTTGTTGCTTCAATTCAATTTACTCAAAAATCTAATTATATATGTGCAAACATATGACATTGGTATTTGGTGTGTTTGCATCCTTTAGTTTTCTTCTCCTCCTAATTTATATTGTATCGAATGATACCGAATTTTAATTTAAACGGTTAAGTCAAAATTCGATAGTAAGATCAAATGACTTATTTGACATTAATTTAAAAATATTTTTGATCTAAATCGTTGAACATCAACTTCACAATATTTTTGTTCTGAACCGTTAAATTTGTATTCAATGGTCCAAATTAGAATTTGATATGATAACATTATGGAGGGGGAAAAAATTCTTGCATTCTTAGCCATCTTTGTAACTATTTTGTGATCAACAGTGTACGAGAAGTCGGGCGGTGGAGGTGGGTCGGCCCCCAACCGCCCAGTGACTTGGTCGACTAGTCGGCCGACCAGCGCAATCTCTTTTCCTTATTTTTTTATTTATTTGTTAATCAAAAAAATATATAAAAAATGTTTAACATAAATAGAATACAAAAATACATTGAAAAAGAAGTCAAAGTTTTGCAAAACAATATTCAAATAGTTTAGATATCAAATTTCATCATTAATCTCCAAAAACAGTCCTTCTTCTTCGTCAGCCTCGGTCTCACTCTCAGCCTCGTGATCCGACTCAAACTTTTTTTGTTAGTTGCGTTAGTTAAAACTTTTTTTTGTTAGTTGCGTTATGTTAGAACTTTTTTTGTGTTAGTTAAGTTAGATTAAAACTTGAAAAGTGCAAAAATATGAAATTGAGCCGTTTTAAAATAAAAATGATGAGAAAATTTAACAAAAAATTAAAATTTGACCGTTTTAGGCCGAACAGACAGGAGGTAGCCGACTTATCGGCCAGGGCGGCCGACATATCGTCCATGGCGGCCGTCTCACCGCACGGGCCGCCTAGCACACCAATTAGGCCCAAAACGGGGTGGCAACGAGGTTTCGACCGACTAGTCGGCCGACTTATTGCTGAGACGACCGACTTCTCAAACACTGGTGGTCTATAATAATTACTACAAGGACAATGCACTAAAAAGATGCACTTCCAAAGCGCAATGCCCCAAAGTTGCAAGAAATTGAAGTCTAAAACAAGAGGTGGTCCTTTTTAATGTGAACAACCCTCCATATTCAACATTTGAATCACATGGGGGGTTTTATTCATATATTATTTAGTTTGTTTTTGTTATGTGGATAATAGTCCAAATAAATGTGTGAGTAAATTTTAATTTACACTTTTTGATTTGATCTAAATTTAATTTATCTCCCTATAGTTTTAAAATTTTAATTTATTCCCTGTGATTTTAAAAAAATTCAACGTGCCCCCATTATTTTGGATTATTTATAATAATTTATGAAAAGATAATATGCCCTTCTTAATTAATAAGAAATGTTTCGAACATGTTGCGATGGTTTGGACATGTACGCAGAAAGAGTTTGGACGATCCAATCAGGAGAGTCGAAGGATTAGAAATCGAAAGGCGGTGATGGCGGGAGAAACCTAAGAGGATATGTGATGAGCAGATTCGGTTAGATTTAGTAGGGTTAAACCTCTTCGAGGACATGTCCTCTGATAGAACGAGTTGGAGACGTCATATTACGGCTAAGGATACCTAATATTATTTGCTTATTTGACCTCTAGTCTGATAGAAATCAGTGGAACATGTTAGTGGATAGGTAACATCTAATTGTGTTTATGTAGGCATTTAGTTATTTTGGTATTTATGTAAGCATTTATTCATTTCGGTATGTACGTAGTGCATGGGTGGGGTAAGTAGTTATTTCCATTATATGTATTTCTCCTTTTTATTATTATTATTTTTGAGTTGGGGTCTCCACGAAAATAATCTCCTCATCTTGAGGGATGAAGGTATGATTGCGCACATACTCCTCATATTCTGCCTAAGAGCTAGATTTTTATTGGGTCTGTTTGGTTTGGTTAATTAATCAGAAATTATAGTTTAAAAATTCGAAAAGCATTGTTGCCAAGAGGACTCAATCCCGTTGTCTAAGAAGACA
>JAOYMZ010092696.1:0-26046 GCA_025802335.1 Pinguicula primuliflora | reverse complement strand
AACCCTCCGTTAAACGGTGATAACGTCGTCGGAATATCACCAAAACTTGAACATATTCAATTCTATGCATAAGCTTTTTAACGATGTACCCAATTTCGTCAACGGGCAACCCTAGTGGCTGGAATTGAAAATTATGTCTAAAATCCTGTCACCGGATCCTGCACCTTTATATATATTGACTAATATAAAAGTAAATTGTGTTGGAGGATAGTATAATCATATGTGTGTCAATATCACTTATTTTGGACACACTACGTGAGATAAGATAATATTCTCATACAAGTCGATTGTTGTGAACAAAGAGACTTCATTGTATTCCGAGTAGGAGTATCTTGACTTGAAGAAGAATGAATCATACATAGTGCAATTACATGTAACGAATTGAGTTGTGACATTCATGGAAGGTCAAGACATCAGGATATAGGTCAGGATGACGAATTTAAGAATAATTATTGGATCCTCATTTATGAATCTAGGGTATGGGACCCGACTGATATATTCGGGTACACCACGTATATTTGCGTAGTTGTCGAAATTGTTCAAGCCTCTATAATTTAGGGTCCGACTAATGTATTCGGGTACACCACGTCGAGCTGCATAGTTCTCGTCATTATTCTAGCCTCTTGGCATTAGGGTCTGACTAACGTATTTGGGTATACCACATCAAGTCGCGTAGTTCTTGTCAAAGTTTTAAGTTCTAGGGTTTAGGTCCCGACTAACTTATTCGGGTACAACACGTCCAGTGGCATAGCTGTCGTCATTTTTAAAGCACATCAGTTTAGGGCCCGACTCAACCTATTCGGGTCGAGTACATCACATCCAGTCGCGTAGTTTTCGCAATGTTCTAGGTTCTAGGGTTTAGGGCCCGACTAACTTATTCGGGTACAACACGTCCAGTTGCATAGCTGTCATCATTTATAAAGCATATCGATTTAGGGCCCGACTCAACATATTCGGGTACACCACGTCTAGTCGCGTATTTTATTATGATTATTCACCACTAGGATTTAGGGTCCGACTGATATATTTGGGTATACCACGTCCAATCGCATATTTATCGTAATTGTTCTAAACTCCTGGGTTTGGGCCTAAATTATTTGGGATAAAACTCTAAACCCTAACCTTAAAACTCTAAACCGAAAATCCTAATAAGTCACAATATCTAATTAAATATTGACAAAGCTAAAATGTTGTTATGGCCCGAATGTCTACCTGGATTAGCCGCGTATTGAGGCTCATGATCACTACTGCAGGCGTGATGGACATACGATGTGATGCTCCGAATACCTGCAGTCGTGATGCTTCGGGAATATGACTGCAGGATTGTTATCATTTGCAGAATACTCATTACATTCTTCTTATTCTTCTTATTAAATAATATTGGGCTTGTTTGATATAATCTTGCACCTCTTTCCTTCATTTCGCATTTCACGACATCCATTAATTTAGGATGGGCCTCATCGACGCCGTCGTCCTTGAGATGTTTGAGTCACTTGCTACAATCACGAGTGAAACTATCGCAAAAGCTGGCGTAGTTCTAAATTCATACGCCACATCTACTCCCGTCGTCGTCCAACTGTCAGACAATGAAGATTTATAATGCTTTGCCACTGGCTCTGCTTCCGTTGCTACCGACTCCTCATTTTTTGCCGCTGCCCTTCATATCGTGGCTAATATCAAAGTTCCCTCTAATATTGACCTTGCCGTAATGTGCAACCTTACCGCAAGTGTCACCGACGTGCATGGTTTCATTTTTATCGTGGTTACAAAACTATTAGTCGATTGTTCCGAAGCAATACTTGACACCATACGTGTCGCTGAACATGACCTTGACAACTTCGCCCATGATATCGTGGACAAAGTTGTTGCGCTCAAATAGTTGCTCTTATTTTACCTTTTGTCAATTTTTGTTATTTTGTATATATTGCTCCTATATAATGGTTATGTGGGATCCTCCAGATTGTTCAAACTTTGATCACTCTATTTAATATGGAACACCGAACATACAACCGTATCTTCACGGCAGGCAAATCACACCCAAAACGTCCGTAAATTAAACAATTTAAATATGAAACATCACGACTGAGAACAGTTTACGAATATTTAAGACTAAAGTACATACCCGCTACCGGTGGGGTATTGGCGACTGGTCGATACGGGGTCTCCATCGATGCTAGCAGAATTTTGACAACTCGTCCCTACGTGGTCCCCGTCGATGCTAGCGGATATCCATGACTTGTCCTTACGGGGTACCAAACATTGCCATCGGGGCCTTGATGACTTGTCGATATGGGATCCCAACCGATGCTAGCGGGATATTCACGACTATTTGATATGGGCTCCCAATCGACTCTAACGGGATATTCACGACTGATCGATACGGGATCCCCATCGACCCAGCAAGATATTTGCGACATGTCGGTACGGGGTTCCCAGTGATGCGTCCACCTCCACCCTTGCATGTCTTCGCATAATGTCCGTGAACAACGCACCTATTGTAATGTTTTTTGCATTTGGCTGCTGCTTCGCTGCCCAATTTATGGCGTGACATTGTTGGTCTTCCTCCCTTCCTTTCAATTTTTGGGGGTAACACTTCCATCCTTCGGACCATTTCGAGAATGACATGCGATGACAGCGTGGTGGCTGGGTATATCGTATCGCAATATGCATCCACCAAATACTACCTTGTGAGGTACGGCGAGATAAGGATGTATATGCTAATGCTGAATTTATTGGCTACTGCAAATGCATGTACACATGGCGATTCATCTATATTAAACTCCATGCAATTGCACGACTTGGTAAAAATATTCATCAAGGTGGATACATTACCACCCGTTGAGACTTGATACTCATGTTCATTGATCTGATTGACAACCAGTCTGTTAGATTTGGACCAGTAATCCCTAAACTTAGCTTCCTGATTAGCTGAGAGGGGATTGTTTCCAGACGCAGCTTGCTCACGTCTCTCATTCCACCACTGTGACATTTTTTCTGTTACTACACTCAGTAGGACAATAACTGGGTATTTTTTCTGGTGGCCTAACACTACGTTTATTGATTCGACAAGGTTTGTCATTGTGATGTTACACCTTTGTCGTGGGTAATGGCACCTAGCCCATCTCGAATGGCCAACCTCCTGTTCGAGGTATGTAATGACCGAAGGATACTTGGACGCGATATCTGCCATGCACCTATTGAATTCTTCGACCCTGTATGCATTGATAGCCTTCTAGTACGATCCGATGATGCTTCCACACTTTAAATCTTACGTTAAGTTCTGCCCGAGGTGCCATGCACATATGCCGTGATGGGCATTCTGAAAAACAACTCTCATTGCTGCTGCAATGCTAGGTGCTTTGTCCTATATTATTGCCAGGTCATCGGTATCGCCAATGATGTCTTTCAATTTCAATAGGAACCACGTCCACAAAGATCCATTCTCCGAATCAACAATTCCCCAAGTGAGTGGATAGCACTTGCTTTCACTGTCCTGTGCTGTGGCAACCGACATTACTCCCCTGTATTTACTTTTCAAAAAGGTGGCGTCAATCCCAATCACCTTCCTCATGAAGGCGTAATCCCTTATCGAAGCCTCGAATGCCTAAAATATAATACAGGAATCTATTGTTACTGTCGACCTCTATGTGAGTTACGATCCATGAATTCGACTATTCCAGGAAATAAAAGTGGGACGCAAGTTTGTTGTAGTTTTCTTTGGGTAAACCTCGGACTATGTTTTGAGCACGTCTCATCCCCCACCAAGCTTTGTCATAACTTACTTGTGCTCCCATGTTCGTGCGAACCAGTGACTGGATTGTTTTAGGAGCAAGCCCCTTCCCAACATCGATAAATTGAGGAGCAACAAGTTCCCCTATCATGGCAGACGTCGCCTGTCGATGGCTTGCATGTTTGTGTTCGAGAGAACAGTTATGATCTCCATTGTAAGTTCAGATCGTAAAATACACTGATTTATCTCAGACTTTTGCCCCTCGGGCCCTCCATTAGCAATTTTGATTGGCGCGGCATACGACTAACAAAGACTTGCTGAATTTTCTTGTACGAATTTCAAAATTACCAATAAACGTGGTGGCAATCAATTTCTTCATCAATTTCTCCTTAGAGTCGTAATATTGACTTATATGGATGTCTGATCTATCCCCAAACGTATTAACGGGTGGTGGTATTAACTCATCACCTGTTAATACTTGTTCAGACTCGTTTATCGGGTCATTGTATAGATGCGAATCATGTATTAGATCATCCAGAGGCTGAGACTCGCATATTATCGGATCATTCAGAGGCGAAGACTCAAGCATCGAATCATCCAGTGACTGAGACTCATATATCGGATTGGGACGTACTTGCCTAGCATCCTGGCTTGTAAGATCCAAATTTCGACGTACCACCATTTTTATTCTGTGTGTGGTGGGTAGCTCTCTTACGCACCACAGATCGGAGGGTGTATCTAGAGTTTTCTGATTTTCAATTCTCATCACGGGATCGAAGTAGTCGTCGTCGAAATTTCCATCAACTTGCTCACCATCCGGGTTCTCCTTAGGACGCAAAATAACTTCCAAAATGTGTCTTGTTGAATTCTCGTTCTCACGTTGGCCTAAAAATTCCAAAACATCGTCGTCATCACACAAGAAAATTGTAGATCCAGCATGGTCACACTTCCTGTTGAGATTGTACTGCAAACTAGATCAAATGTATCTTTACTGAGGCCGAATCTGTTGTACATGAGATCTAACAGAGATGCGAACAATATGTTCTCCTCGATTTGAGCAGCTCTTAAATTACATTCGACGTCTGCAGTTATAATATCTGGATGATCCTTTACTTTCAAAAAATTTGCAATCTTATAAAATAGAGTCATCATCATCTGCAAACAATAGAAAACAGAGCAACATATGTAAATGTGGTAAAATCATTTAGTCGGGTATCACGACGATATTAATCGTGTTAAGACCGAATGAGTAAACAACAACTAGTCGTGTGAGACACGAAACTATCCGTTTACTTTTACGCTCCCAAACAGAGCAGCGTATGTAAATGTGTGAAATTATAGAGTCGGGTATCACGACGATATTGGTCGGTTTAAGACCGAATGAGTGAACGACGACTAGTCGTCTGAGACACGAAATTATTTGTTCACTTTCACGCTCTCATTCTTATAATGTAATGAAACGATCCAACTGTAAATACTATACGGAAGTGTAAATCTCACAAGAAAATACATTACTCATCTCTCGATTGTAACGATAGTGCTATAAATAAGCTAGAATTCAGAGTCAAATGCACCTTCAACAAATAAACCAGCTTAAAATGTGCCCTTTTCACGCTGGGCTCATCGATGATCTCTCTCTCTTTCTATCTGAATGCGTTTTCGGATCAGTCGTCAGCCGGGAAGGATGAAGAATTGAAAAATCAAAACCGAAAAAATGCAAATTTTTTATTTTTCGGTCACCGTGTTTCAATACGGTCGTAGATGAATTTGGCGAGAATGAGTGTGGTTAAATTAGCTAGTTATTTAATAATAATCGTTTAGTGCGTAAACTAAAATATATTTAATTTTTGATTTATTTTTAAAAATTGAGTTTACATTTACAATTCTTTTTTTTTTGTAAGGTTTACTTTTCAAAAAAAGATTTATCATAAGGTTGCTTTTGCCAATGACCCCAAATTAGTAAACCTATCAAAAAAATCTCCCAAATTCAAATTCTCACTTCCTTGCAACAATTTCAACCTTTCTAGTATTTGGTCAATAATTACAACACCAGAGCTCACTGCTTCCAACAAGTTGGTTCCATAGAGGTAACAGGTCCAGATATACAATACCGAATCATACAAATGGAAATGTTTCAGGTGGCAAACAAAAAGAGTTCATTCAACAACCTTGATACCTGTGAGATAGACTTGGGACCGAATAACACTACCACCAATCCAAAACCCTGGCATAACCATAAGGCCCACTTTAGGCTTTTCATCGCAATCTACAATGAAGTTTTTCACAACACTTTCCATACAAACTTCCGAAAACTCGCTCTCCCGCTTCACCTGAAAAATCTTCACAGAAGGATCAAAAGAATGTGCTAACCTGTGCAAAAGCCAGATCGACTTGGCCAATTTGAGAAAAGCTTGGTAAAAAGCTGTTCTTGGATGGCCACCACCGAGTACAAAATTCCGTTGGTCTAAGTTACCAAAGAACGATGCTTCCATTTTCTCATGAACTACTAAGGCATACTTGATTTGGCAAAATTTTCCAAAAGAAGAACCTGTACTCACACACACAGCATCCAACGGATCCATTTCCCTCATTGCAAGGTACTGATGAAAGAAAGTATCTTTAGCTTCCGGTTGAGTATCTGACTTGATGGAGAAGTTTTCATCTTGAAACCCAATGAACATTCTCTGGCAGATGTGAGATTCAAAGGCATATTTCTTGTGAGCCCTTTTTGCATAGGTAATGTTCGGCTCAATGGAGTTCGCTGCAGCATCAAGATCCCAACCAGCTGCTTTCATCATGTTGATTAATGGCTTTGAAAAATCATGGATCGCCCCGGAAGCATCTTTTACGGCTTCTTTAAAAAGTTCAGGAGATAAATCCACTAAGGGGAGCCCATTTTCGATACCACTCCCTTCTGATTCTCTTGCAGATAAGCCCCTCAGTTTCAGATTCTTCTCAAGTTTCACTTTTTTCTGATTGGCCTCTTGGATTTGCTGCTCCAACTGAAGTATTTCAGAATCTTTATTCTGAATTTCAGACTGAAATTTCTTGACCATCACTTCATACGTTTTCAACAAACTCTGCTGTTCTTGAATCTCAGCAGCCAATCGAGAGTCTTGAGGAGAGATGCAAACAGGCCTAGGATTATGCTCTCTGTAGAAGTGCTTGAGTTCTGATAGATTCTTAAGCTCTGATATTACGAGTTTATCAGCAGCTTGGATCTTTTCTGTGTCATAAGGAGTATGAGCGGCTTGAAGTTGAATGTAAGCCGTCTTCAAAGAAGAAATGTTCGAAAATATCCTAGATACTATGACTTCCATAGCTTCAGGATTCTGATTATTGGCCTCTTCCATTGGTTGTGGATGGACCTTCTGGTTGCTGCTGTCACGAAACTGGTTATCTTTCGCACCACTTTGTTGCATATCTACTTCCACTCAAATGATAATTTACCAAGTTACCGATGGCCAAAATAAGAGTACTGCAGATAAAGTAAGGAGGCGAACGAAGTTAGTTACAGAAACAGCGTATGAAATGCAGACCCTAAATTGAAGTCAGAAATGCATTTCAGAATGGAAGGCAAGATCAGCAGAATCAAGAAACATGGCATGCCTTGCGTAAAGAACATGAAGCTGCTAGTCCAGTAATCCATTATGATATCACATACTATAGCACCCCCTACCACCCCCAACCCACCAACCACCACAAAAAAAATATTTAGTATTTGAGATGAAGCACTTGATAGTTGTTGAGGCAGAAAGCAAGACTCTGTTGATCTTGTTTTCCAAAGCTCATTACTACAACCTCCAATTACTCATCGGCGTCATGTTAGATTTTTTAACCTCACTCACTTCGGCTCAAACCGTATGCATCTATTTATATCTCAGAACATTTCAGCAACATGGCGCATAATAAACATATGTACAATAAACAAAAGATGACTTGTTTCCAATACTCAAGAGAGCATATGTGGGATTAATCTTTGATGGTAATGTGCCATAAAACAGGCAGGTGAATTCATAATAAATTATCCTTGTCGAATGAAAATGTGACTTGCCAATACTATACTTTCAACTAGGGACTATACTCTACATATTTGTTTTATGCAAAAAGATAGACATTCAAGTCACATTTGCATAACACAAGTTCCTAACTACACCTAATCATAAAAATAAGCTATTTAAGGTCAGTTTCATACATGGGAGAATCGTCAGATTCCTCCTAAAAAATAAATTATGTTTACAGGTGTGACATCATAGATCATCCAAAAGATTTGTATTCCACAACATAATCACATCACTAAGGTCATATTAAGAGGATCAGTTTCAATCGGCTCCCCCACATTCCTCCAACCACTAATGTTTTCGCCTAACTTCATGTTTAGACCATAGCAAAACGTATCGGTTTTCACATAGTTATTCCAAAATCATGATTCATATATGTATGGTTTTGCACAATAAATATTAAAGACTAGAAACCATTGCGAGTAAGAATATTTTTACGGTCAAAATAAAAATCTGTTCATCCCAGACATGTTTAAGGATTTTTAGAAAATAACTCAACTAAAATTCTTTATTTGATGAACTTTATATCGCAAATTATGGAATCTCCCAAAAATCGGTTAAGAGCATTGCTATCAGGTTTATTATCATGCGCCCAAGATTCAAACAAAATATAATTTTAGGAAAAATCCAGCGCCATCAACAAGAGCCTCTAAATCACGAGGTCAACTTTAAACTCCAGTAATTCAGACAGTCCGTCACCATTTTAGCCTAACCCGTATTTCAGAAGATCTAACAGGTTGTATTTTGAAATAATATTACATGAAGCAATCAAAGTTTTTCTCCAGCGTCCAAATCTGAGATTTTAAGGAAGAACACATGCTGAGGTCTAGGGATTTTGATACCATGTAACTGAAACGAATCAATTAACAAGAACCATCAGAATCAAAGACGAATTTCTGCAATTAACGGTGACGTCTTAACACATTTTGATCTCAAAGAACCCTAAAAATGAGCAAAACAAAACCTCCACTTCCGACACCTTCAAAAATTCAAATCAATAAAGAACAAATTAGAGGATAAATCAAATTACCTTGGATCTCGACGGGAAATTGATCCTGGAATGCAAATTTTTGTTTAGTGTTTACCGGCCGACCAGGTTGCACGAGCATTTGGTTGCTTTATATCTCCCGCACTCCAATAACCATCAAAGAGCAGAGCACGCGGGTAAAGTTCTCCGTTGATCGAAACTCGAAAGCACGAGACTGAAAGCTACAATGCATGGGCTGGCTGTGACCAACCGACAGGCAACAGCAATAATCGGGCCATGTAATGGCTGCGGGCCAAAATTTGTATTCAAGCCCCAACAATGCCCAATCCGTACGTTTCGAATGAAATTCCTTTTTTTTTTCCGAATGAAATTCCATTCAATTCGGAACTGTCTTTTTCGTTAATAGAGGAAAAGTGTAATAAAATCGAGTTTCGATCAAGTGCTAGCTGTCGCCCACCGCAGGCCATGCCCACCTGTAAGTTTTTTTTTTCAAAACAAAAATTGTTTTGTCTTAGTAAAAATAAATAAATTTAAATGCTTAGTACATTTGAATTTTTTTCTTTTTGATAACATGTAGTATTCATTCCATTCATGTCCCGACTAATTCATAGGGGTTGTGCAAGGCGACCCCCACACGAACCGGGTTAAACTCGGGCCCATATCCACGGTCGTGGCCCAGGCGAATATCTTGTCACCAGTGAGATTCGACCCCCCTTCTCTTGCCTTGAGAGACTTAAGTGGAGGTTCTCCACAACTAAGTCAACCCGTCTGGGTTGGTTAGTACATTTGAATGCATACAAATTAAACATTAACCGAATTGTTGGAATTTTGGTCTCTCAACATATGTGGAGTAAAAGGCTCAAATATATGAAGTTCATATGTCTCACTATAAATAGGTGAGAAGAGTTCAGTTAGAGTTATGATTTATGATGTTAAGTCATCCTTGAGAGGTGTAGGATCTCAAGATTAGAATTGAGAGAGTAGAGAAACAATTTTCGCACAAACTCAGAGCAGCAATCATAAATCTTTTTTCACGCCTTCGTTCACCCTTGGATCGGATTGAAATTTTTACTGTGGGTTCGGAACATCTGAATCTTGAATCTGATCGGTCGGATTAGTGAGAAGTTGCCGCATGAGGGAGAAATTGCGTCTGAACAGTAGCTAGCAAAAATTGATTTTTTGGTTTTTCTTGTTCTCAAATTTCATACTTATTGTTGTGTTCTTGGGCGGATTGTTGAGCACGATTGGTGCTGCATTTTTGAACTCTCTTGTACCCTATTTTGATTATAGTGGAGCTTGATTTGCTGGCTTGTGCCCGTGGTTTTTACCTCTCACATTGAGAAGGGTTTTCCACGTTAAAATTCCTTGTGTCGATTTTAGTTGCTTTCATTTATTTGATATTGTTGTTCCTCACAGATTCTTATAAGTTGGGGAAATTATTATCCGCTGCATATTGCTCTGTATTTGTTATCAGAGTTGAATTTCCCATCACAAACAACAAACAATAGTTTTTTTTAGCAAATCAATAGTAATATCATGCCAAGAGCAAATGATTCAAAAGATGGAAACATTGTGGCTATGGGAATTGAAACCAAAGTTCATGAAAGGTAAGATTAAATCAAGAATGGGTTTTGCATTACTTATATGGGGAAACACATGCTTGCATAAAAGAAGGAATTATTCTTCCACCCGTAAAATCACTTAAGAAATATTATCAAAGCAAACGACTTGAATGGAATAATACACAGCCACCAACGAGAATGTACTAGAAGCCTTTTTAACCTACAAATTGATAAGAGCAAGAGGCTTAAATCGCTGAAAAATCAGAAATAGACACTTAACCACTTAAAGCATAAGAAATTGAAACTCGGAATTCAATTAAGCACCGAATAATTGGGAATTGGGGAGTATACAGTGATTAATTCACTGTATACTATGCAGTGTCCTTGTGGCATTACAAGATTGTGCGGGCCCGCACAAAATTTTTAAACACCGGTTCACCTACCCATACCAATCCCGCAGTGTCACATGGGCACTGCATACTATGCAGTGAATTACCTCACTGCACCCACCCCAAATAATTAAGCACCGAATAATTGGGCATAACAAATTTATATGGGCAACTAAAATTGGGGTGTGGATATTACCTGAGACTCAATTGAGCATCCACACCATAAGGCAAATCTTTTCTGAACTTGATGAAAAAACACCTGCAAGTTATATGGTGTTAGAAGGTTAACCTGAAGAAAATAACATTCACACGAATTCATTCAGCTTTTGAATTTTGTAAGGAAGTGTAAAAGTGATAATATTATTGACATACATGGCTATGCAATGGTACAAATTAAAATCAATCTCATGGTCAGCTATTGTGTATATCCAAAGTTTAGGATTTAGGGTTTATGGTATAGTTCTTCACCTTCTTTGATTTTCTGGAATGCCTTCTTAGAAAATATCCTTGTTGCGAATTGGAGTTCGGCATAAGCTTTTAGTGCCGTTTAAATGTTGCGTTGATGTCAACAACGCGTTATCCTCTATAAAAATCACCCCTCTCTCGTACTTTTTTATATAAAAAAGGGAGAACATTCACAAACGAGTTCAATGGGAGAAAGTGGTATTTCTTCTATCCCCTCCTTCAGCCATTTCAGCCGAAATTTCTCTTTCCATAGTACAGTTCAGTCGTTATAACCCTGATGACCTAATTCAAGATAATTGTGTTAATACAAATCAAGAGGTCAAAGGATCACGGGCGGAACTGTTCATCGGCCAGCCCGGGCGTCCGCCCGGGATCGATTTTGGACAACCCAATGAATTTTCTAGACCTGTCTGGGGTGAAAAAAATATTTCTAAGTCCAGTCCGGGGTAAAATAATTTTTTAGGTCCGCCCTTGCAAAGGATCCAGGTTCTTACAAAGTAGTGGTTTGGTTTGGTGGCTCTCCTACGATTGGGCTTTGTTTTTGGACTTTTTCTAGCAGCTCGAATCACATTCTCCTATAAATTTTTAGAATACCTTACTAGGAAATGTCTTTTCACAAATTGGCAATTTTGATGCTTGTAGTTTTTTTATATTGTTACAGCAACATCACTATTTCCACTTTACTAAAAACACATTGACTGAAATAAATCTGCAATCCGAAAGGCGTGATTTTTTCGCCCAGGCCCGAACAAACTAGGACCCCGGAAATTTGAATTAGAACCTGGCCTGGTACGCAGCGGCCCTCCATAATACAATGAAGTCCGCCGGCCCAGATCTTGGCAGTAGAGCTTTACCCAGCACCTTAATTTATAATTTCTACAAGCCCAACAACTATGTTTTGTAACCGGTGTGGGAGAGTTCCATTACTCTCATGGATGCATTCTCCGACAGAACTGTTTTCTCCAATAAATCGACTTTTTTTGGTATTCCCTATGAGTTGTGAACCAGGATTCTTCATTCTCACGGTTCTCTGCCTTCATCAAATTCTGCTGCGAAGATCAGAAAAATTGACGACGACTTCCTTCGGCGAGTTCTAGGTCAAAACCAGAGAAATTGAAATTGGGAGAAATTGAGTTTTGGCAGTCGGTGGAATATGAGTCCTTTCTTGCATATTTTAATCACTGTCTACGAAAGGGCCATTCTCAGGATGCTTGTAAGGTTCTGCATCCGCCTAATCTTACAGCTAAAGAGGTCAGAAGTAAAGCTAATAACAATGTGGAAGTTGCCAAGGACCATGCTCCAAAACTCAATGATAATGTGGGTGGTTTGAAGGGTCCTACATCTGATGATATATTAATCCCACGAGCTGTTACTCCACTTCCTAAAAATCTGGACGCAGGGAGAAAACAAGCTATTATGGGTTCACTATCTACTGCTTTTAAGATGGCTGAAAAAATCGATGCAGAGATGAAGTCACTATCTATGGCAACGAAAGCAACAGATTTAGTTGAAGGCAGAGCACAAAGGAAAACAGATCTCAAAAGGAAGGAGTTCGGAAGGAAAAAACAACTATTTTGAAAAATGAAGGGGCTGTGATGGAGCACCCAACCATTGTTGAAGTGGGTGAATCTAGTCATGGAATAGAAGCTGAAGTGGATGTTTGCTGTTCAGATGAAATGGTACAAAATAAAGATCAATCTCAGTATTTGCAACTTGAGGGGAAAATATGCTGCAATCTAGCAGAAGATAATTATCATCAAGTCTAAAAAAGTGGTACGTTTTGCAGACAATCCACTAGGGGAGAAAAGCTCCACTCTTCTAGCACAATCTGTTTCAGCTAGTACGCAGGTAAATTTAAATGGAGAATTAATGGATAGTGGTTCCCATTATGTTGAGGATGGAATTTTGATTTGGTCGCCTGAATTAGCTAAATCTCATCTGGGAATTGATAATTCTGATTCGGCGCGACAGATTATTGAGTTTGTGTCATGCGTGCTGCTGATGCAAGGCATGGGGAACACAGAACAGCAGCACAGGGCTCAAAGTAATTATGGAGGTGGTTGCAACTGCAGCCATTAAGTGATCTTGCATTTAATTAGTGATCTTTTGTATTCCCTGGGTATGCTCTATATAAGGAGCCAGTTTGTAAGGAAGAAGGATTCAATGAAAAGTCTTTAGCTTCCTTGAATCATTTGGATCGAGTTCTCTCCCTCACAAACGAGTTCTCTACATCACGTTCTACAATAGGTCGAAGGAAAGGTTATTCCCCGGCTAAGTCTACCAAGCAGAAGTGTTACTCCCAGGATCTAGCAGCGGAGATCCAACAGTCCGTCTTCCAGGGTCCTATCACCCGACAACGGTCCCGACAGCTTGACAACTTGGTATCGGAACAGCGGGTGTTAGCTAAGGACCCCAGAATGTCTAACGCTTCAACTGAGTCTCAACAGTTACACGAGGTTATGGAAGCACTATCCACTTCTGTGCAGAGAACTGAGAAGTTGGAGAAATGGCAAGAAGCGGTAGAGGCCAAAATAAGTTCGGTTGATGCAACCCTGGTGCGCCTCTGCGGTTTAATTGAAGCGAAGTCTCGTTCCCAGGGAAACACTGACGAATCTGTGGACCCACCTGAGATCTTATCGGAGGAAGAAGACCCTACCGTAGGTCAGAAGCAAGGAGCCTCCAAGAACAAGGGAACGTGGCCTCCCCCTCCTATAAGAAACACCCAAAAAGGACCGCCCGTCGACGAGAGGGAGGAAAATCCCAAAAACATCAACCGAGGCCGTACTCGTATGCAACCAGAATCCTCACGCTATCATGACGAGGAGTTCATACATGACGACGCTTACGAATTTGATTATCGACAAGAAGGCTGGCGGGGAGACGCGCGAGCTAGGGAAAATGGCTGTTCAAAACACTTTCGTTGGGATTTCCCACTCTTTGGCCCTAATGAGCTCGCTGAAGCATGGCTCTGCCGTTGCGCTTCGTGGTTTACCCACCAACAGACACCATGGACAGAATGGGTGAAAACTGCATCCTTTCATCTGGAGGGAAAATATCAAGTATGGTGGAAAACGGTGGAGATCACTCACCCAAGAATCCGTTGGGAAGAATTTTGCAGCAAGTTCAGGCGCCAGTACTCTCTGGCGGGTGAATTTGATGCCCTGGAGAATCTGGCTTCATTGCGACAGATTGGTGACGTAGAAGTACTGAATGAATGCTAGAGGGAAATTCACGCTACCTTACCTCACTTGCTGACTTCAACAGAACTATGCCTCTATTACATAGCCTTAGACGCCAGCATCTCCTTCGATGTCAAGATGAAAGAACCAGCTGACATTCACGATGCCATGTACTACACTCGAATGTATCAGGCTCAAGCCATTGCCCTGGCCAATGCAACCACAATGAACAGGCTGCTGTTAACTTACACTCCTCTAACTCCCGAGCATCCAACCCCCAACCAGCCAATAAAAGAGTATCGACCCCCTGAGCACCGAAGGTTATCAGCAGAGGTCATTGAACAAAAGAGAGCACTAGGCCTATGCTATCGTTGTGATGAGAAGTGGTCTCGTGGTCATCAATGTCGGCAATTGTTTTATATCGAATTAGCGGAGGATGAGGAATACTCAGGAGAAAACAGGAAGCCCGTCCCTAAACTGCACTCATCATTCACACTTGAGGACAAGTGTGTTTTTGAAGGGGAGGTAAATGTCATGCGTGCTGCTGATGCAAGGCATGGGGAACACAGAACAGCAGCACAGGGCTCAAAGTAATTATGGAAGTGGTTGCAACTGCAGCCATTAAGTGATCTTTCATTTAATTAGTGATCTTTTGTATTCCCTAGGTATGCTCTATATAAGGAGCCAGTTTGTAAGGAAGAAGGATTCAATGAAAAGTCTTTAGCTTCCTTGAATCATTTGGATCGAGTTCTCTCCCTCACAAACAAGTTCTCAACATCACGTTCTACAGTAGGTCGAAGGAAAGGTTATTCCTCGGCTAAGTCTACCAAGCAGAAGTGTTACTCCCAGGATCTAGCAGAGGAGATCCAACAGTCCCTCTTCCAGGGTCCTATCACCCGACAATGGTCCCGACAGCTTGACAGTTTGATTTGCATTGTGGTGATTTTATTACTGATTAAGAATTGGGTAAGGTATTGTGTTCTGATTCAAATATCTTACTTGCATTGCGGAAAGAAGAAATAGTGCAGTCTATTGCTGGGAGCGAAGAAGTTGTAGAGCCAAATGTAGATCTGATTAATAGTTCTGATGATGCTCTACAAGCGGAAGTTCAATGTGCTGAGGAAAATTCCTTGCATAACTATGAGATAAATTTGAATATTTCTGCTGGAATATCTAGTGCTATAAATAAGAGCATGAAGGACAACAAGTCTGAATTTAAAGAGATTGGAACACAAAACATGTTGTGTGATATGGGAGTGGATAAAAAACAGTGTTCGAAAAAGCGCTAGGCGGACCTTGGGCGGCCAGAGCCCGTTCAGTGCCTAAGCGGCCTATTCGTCTGCCTAAGCGGGCTTTTAAGCGGCTTAAGCGGTAATTCGGGCAAAACGGAGGGTAACATACCGCCTAAGCAGCCTAGGCAACCTACTTCTCGAACAAAGATAAAAAGTCACATCAGAAGCAGAATGATTCAATATCTTTAGCTGGGAAATACTGTTTTGCTAATGAATGTTTCTTAGAATCAGATTCCTGCAGTGGCACAAAAATAGATGCTAGTTCTAATGCTAGTACCAGAACTGTGGTTGAGTATGATTCTGACGCAAAAAACACCACGGTGATGGAATATGATCTGGAAAAAGGTTGCTTAATTGTAGATCTTAAAATTAATGCAAAGGATTCTAAGAATTGGCAAGCAATATTTGAAGATGATGATGGAGAAAAAGAAGAGGATGAAAGAGAATCATATGTTGAAAGTGATTCAGAGCAAAAAATAATGCGTGAGCTAGAGCTGGAAGAGGAATTATTGTCGAAAAAAGGAGGGACTCCTTTAAATCCTATGCAGCTCTCTCCAGGTAAACGGAAAAGGTATCCCACCAGATCACATTTTAAATAGTTCCTAAATGACTAGAGGCCTCATATGGAATATCAGAGGTTTGGGGAATGTCTTATCTCAGAGGCGATTCATAAGACTAAACAATTTATATCAGTTTGATTTTTCGATTCTTAGTAAACCAAAAATATCTTAAGAAAAAATATCTTCACTACTGAAAAAATTAAAGTTTGATAAGGGCATTTCAAATTGTTCCGGAGCCTTTATGGATCTTATGGAAAAAAACAATTAATATGCTGTCGTTTTGGATTCTCCGCAGATGCTTGTATTGTAGGTGAAAATCTTGCAATGTGATCAATGCTACTACGTGGTGGGATATATGCAAGCTGCACTAGAATAGGTCAACAACAGCTATGGAAAGAAATGAGACTTTTCTGTCAATCTGTCTCTGAACCTATTCTACTGGGAGGTGACTTTAATGCTATAACTTGTGCATATGAGAAAAAGGGTGGTAGACCAGTTGCCATTGAAGCTACTTCAGACTTTGTTGAAGCTATTTGTGACTGCAGTTTGTCAGATGCAAGTTACTCACGAAATGACTATACACGATGTAATAACCGTAGAGGCGTGGCTCGAATCTATAAGATGTTGGATAGGGTTCTTATTTTTGAGAGCTGGATTATGGAAACTCCTAAGGTTCAGGTTTTACACCTAAATAGGAGCTTCTCGGATCATGCCCCTCTACTGGTAGATTTGTTAGCCACTTCTGCACGTATTCCTGGCAGATTTCAATTCCATCGATTCTGGACCTCACATCGTGACTTCAAGAAGGTAGTAATGGATTCATGGATTGCAGTGATTTTAAATTCTAATCCAACTCAGGTTTTTTGTGTCAAACTAAAGAGACTGAGAATTGATCTGAGGAAATGGAACAAAAATGTTTATGGAAACGTATTTGAAAATTTTAAGATTGCAGAAGACAGACTTAAAGAGTTGGAGAATATCAGTGACCATTTAGGTGATGAAAAATCTACTTTTGCATTTGAAGATGCGCAGAAACAGTATGAAAAATGTATTTTAGCAGAGGAGATATTTTGGAAAGAAAAGGCCAGGATCAAATGGCTCAGAGAGGGAGATAGAAATACTGCATTTTTTCACCAAGTAGTTTCTATCAGATGAGCCAAATCCTATAGGCTTTGAATACCTTCAGCTGATGGCAGTCCATCCCTCAGAAAGACATCCCAAATTTGTTGATAGAACATTATATGGCGGCAATGAAAGCTGAACCAGTGTCTCCTTCTCCTTGCTTGCTGGGGAATATACATAAACTAGTTACAGATACAATGAACCAGGAGCTTATAGCGTGGCCAGAAGAAGATGAGTTCAAGAGGGCTGTATTTGGTTTAAATGGGGAAAGTGCTCCGGGGGGCTGATGGATTTTCTGGGATCTTTTATCACTGTTGCTGGGACATAATTGCAAATGATATAATTAAGCTATTTCACTACTTCTTTGCTGGGAATGAGCTTTAACATCGACTTTACTTTGCCTTGTACCTAAGGTGACTACTCCAAGTAGTATGAATGAGCTTCGTCCAATCAGTCTTTGCTCTTTTGCTGGTAAGATTATCACAAAGATTTTAGCTACACGTCTTGCTGTGATTCTACCAGAAATTATCTCACCACAGCAAAGTGATTTTGTAAAGGGGCGTCTTATATCAAATAACACACTATTGGCACAAGAGATGCTGCACTCTCAGGATAGGAATCAT
Source organism: Pinguicula primuliflora (assembly GCA_025802335.1). Classification (NCBI taxonomy): domain Eukaryota; kingdom Viridiplantae; phylum Streptophyta; class Magnoliopsida; order Lamiales; family Lentibulariaceae; genus Pinguicula; species Pinguicula primuliflora. The sequence continues at coordinate 8,075 of JAOYMZ010092696.1, read as the reverse complement.
GAAGGACCAAATCTTGCAATCAAACTTGATATGGCTTTGATATGGCTAAGGCATTCGAACGGGTTTCGTGGATACATCTCATCAAAGTGTTAATAGCCTTTGGGTTTCTGGAAGTTAATTCACCATAAGGCAGACAAAAAGAAGATTTTCCAATAAATATGGGATCCATCTATCCCACTGAAAATCACTCCATTAATTGTGTGCGGGTGTATATGGAAACACAGATGCCAGGTACAATTTGAAGTGATTGATGTTAATTTTAAATCTGTAGTTGAAGCTGCCACTGCTATGATTCGGGACATAACGAATCTACACCAAGTTGTTTATCCTTATAAATTAGATGACATAAAGAACCACCTAGTCGATATTCAATGGATAGCCCCTGCGAGTTCCTATCACAGACTAAATTTTGCAGTTCATGCGTCGCTAAGGTCTGACAAAACAGGAATTGGTGGAATTATCACATCTTCTACAGGTGAATTGATCTCAGCTTTTTTTGCTTCTTTTCTATACAAATTATCGGACTTAGATGCATTGAATATATGTATTCAGCGATGTTGCAAGCATCCTGTTTCGGTGGAGATAATGATACCTACACTATTGCCCTATCTGTTGAGAACTGCAGAAGTAAAATGTCCATGGAAGGACTATATTAAGGTTACTAAAATTCAGTAGCTGATTGTGAAGCATGTTAACGTGAGACTAATCAAAGATGAAGCCAGTCCAGCGCGAATAGCTATTCCTCTCGCAAAATGGGGGCAAGTGTACGGTGACCACAACTTTTTCACAGAGCAAGAACTGCCTGAAAAAGTATTGCTACTGCTGTAGGCCAATAGAAGACAAAGAACATAAGACAGTGGCAACTTGCTACGTCAAAATGCAGTCCAGCAGAATAATGGAAAATCGGTTGATCCCGCTGCTTGCCGATTCCACTGTCGAATCACCAGGCGGTCTGTATTGCTACGGAGGTGAAATGCTAATCTCTCAGCAAGTCGCCTCCGGCCAAGGTACACACACATATGGAAAACAAATGAAGATCTGGATTGAAGTACATGTTTTCATGCAGCATTTCTCACATGCCATTTGTATTGCTTTTATGATGGTCACACTGACTGAGGGTGAGAAGGGCTCAATAAACCGCATGCTGTGGGGATCCAAAAAGGCAAAACAGCTGGATGGATCAAAAAAGGATCCCTGCAAGCAAATGAGAAGAGCATGCTGATAAAAGGCACTGCCACTGGCTATCTAGAATGCAATCCAGAAAAAATAGAATTTGGCATCAATTTTTGGGTGAGTTTTGTGCCACCCACCCTACCCTCACAAACACTTATAAGAGGGAAAAATTCAATCAATCTTATGTGTTACCTTTACAGTTAGATTATATTAGACAATTTTTAGGTGCACCTCCATACATAATTTTTTATTTATATAATATGTTTTCGAAAACTTTATCGCGTGAATTTCAAAAATCACTCCCATTGTGTATTCCTTTATTAGAGTTTTAGAAATTACTGGCAAAGAAGTCAGATATATGTCGAAACATAAGGCTTTTATTCTTTTATATACATATTTTTTATAGTATAATCAATTTCGACAATTAAAAATTAAATTAAAAAATTGTGTATATTGATGTGCAAACTAAAAGTGTGGTGAATTCCCTGTCTGAAATTACGACAATAGCGAAAATCCCAATTTTATCTTGACTTTACTCTCATTGGATGGCTTACCAACAATCCGGCCGCCGTTTTTCCCAAAAACAAATTATTGAAGACTGAGCGCCCACGTTGCGCAAATTCCTTGGCTGCCAGCATTTATTTGGCGAACACCAACAGGATTTTAGGAAAAATTCACGCAATTTCACGCACTGCCTAATCCGAGGAATGATGAGCAGATTAAGGCTTTTTCTGTATCTGATTCTGTTCTTCTCCCAGGAATCAGCATCAATTTCTGATCTCTTCGAGAGCTGGTGCGAAGCACATGGAAAAACATACGCTTCTGAGCAGGAAAAACAGTACAGATTTAATGTCTTCGCGGAGAATTATGAATTCATTATCCAGCATAATACGAGGGCTAACTCTTCTTACACTCTGTCTTTGAATGCTTTTGCTGATCTCTCTGGACACGAGTTTAAGGCCAGGTATTTGGGGCTTTCAACATCTGCGAGCGACTCGGTGATCAGGTTGAATCGCGGAGAGGTTTTGAGTGAGGCACCATATCTTGTGAAAGAATCTGATATTCCATCTTCTGTGGATTGGAGGAAGAAAGGGGCTATCACTCCCGTCAAGGACCAGGGGAGTTGCGGTACGTTTGTTCATCCGATTTCTTCTATCCATTAGTAAAGTTGTACTGATATATTTCATGAAGGTGATTTGAACTCAACTGAAAGGCCTTACTTGTTGAGACAGTGAGTTATTCGGTGCATGATGTTGGCTTGTTATTTAAAAAAAATGGTACAATTTGTCTTGGGAATAGCAGAAATGCTATTAAGCGCCCAGAAATGGCACCTCCATCGTACCATATGCGTGTGCTCGCATGACTATGTGGTGCGATGGATGTGTCATTTTTCGGTGCCTTATACCATTTCTGTGGGAATAGTTTGGCATGAAAGAACTGATGGAATCATCAGGGAGATGGTTGTCTTGTAAATAAAGGGGTGAAAGAAGGATTCTTGTTTGTAATTTTGTGGTCTTGACTTATGGAGACTCTGCTATGTGTAACAGTAGTTGTCAAGGTTTGATATGTTAACTCAACGGGTAGTCCCAGTGGTGGAGGACCTGAATCTCACAATTGGAGATGCAGGTTCGAATCCCACTAACCCGAATGGCCCGGTTTGTGAGGGGAAGTGGCCTTACATGAACCCCTATTGGGGTACTAGTCAGGCTCGAATGACCTGGATATCCATAGTGTTATAAAAAAAACAAGGTCTGATATGTTCGAATCTGAATTCTTCTGCATGATTCAAAAGGAAAAGGAGAAATGAACTTACTTCTTTGTTGGTTTTAAAGGAGCGTGCTGGTCATTCTCAGCTACTGGAGCAATTGAAGGCATTAACCAGATTGCAACAGGATCTCTTATCAGCCTGTCTGAGCAAGAGCTAATTGATTGTGACAGATCTTACAACCAAGGCTGTGAAGGGGGACTCATGGACTATGCCTATGAATTCATAATAAAGAATAAAGGGATCGACACGGAGCAAGATTACCCTTACAAAATCCGTGATGGAACTTGCAGCAAGGAGAAAGTAATTTTTATTGTTTACAGTACCCATCTTTCCTGTTACAGTAAATTACCATTTGATATCTGTTTGTAAATTGCAGGAAAAAAAGCATGTTGTTACCATTGATTCTTATACTGATATACCTGCAAACAATGAGAAGAAGCTATTACAAGCTGTTGCAACTCAACCTATCAGTGTTGGTATTTGTGGTAGCGATTCGTCTTTCCAGTTCTACTCTAAGGTTGGCCATAAAACTAAAAGCATGCATCAATATTTTTCCAACCGTGGAATTTAAACAATAGTCATACAAAACGGTATCGTTTTATATTTTCTGAAGTGAAAATAAAGTTGGAAAATATAAAACGACGTCGTATTAATAGTCATAATGTTGTATAAAAAATTTCTGTATGACTAGCATTCCCGTTTAACTATTAACTTACCATGGGAGAATGCAGGGATTGTTTACAGGCCCTTGCTCTACTTCATTGGATCATGCAGTACTAATTGTAGGCTATGATTCTGAATCCGGGAAGGATTACTGGATCATAAAGAACTCCTGGGGAAAATCATGGGGAATAGATGGTTATATGCACATGCAAAGAAATACTGCAAAAACACAAGGGATCTGCGGGATCAACATGCTGGCATCATATCCTATCAAAACTAGCCCGAATCCGCCTTCTCCTGCCCCTGGGCCGACGAAGTGTAATCTTTTTACATATTGCTCCGGTGGAGAAACCTGTTGCTGTACCCGGAGTTTTCTCGGATTCTGCTTGAAGTATAAATGTTGTGAAGCTGAGTCTGCTGTTTGCTGCAACGACAGTCGCCATTGCTGTCCTCATGATTATCCAATTTGTGATACCACAAGAAATATGTGCCTTAAGGTTAATTTCAACCTTCTATGAATCTTTTCCTGTGTCGTTAGAAAACAACTTCAACTGTGAGTGAATCTACATCTACATGAAATGTATCATTGCATTGCAGCGGCCTGGGAATTCGACACTAGTGAAACCACTGGAGAAGAAAGGCGTTTCGAAGCCATCAAAACTGTCTAATTCTCTCTAGAGCACCGGGGTTATAGTCCAGCAGAGGAGCATCAAGGATTCGTAGCGATGCCGCAACACCTTCAGAGCCATACCAGACAAGCACGCATGCATTCTTTACCATCACTAAGTTATTCATGGAGCACCGGTCATTCTGTTGGAACCATAACACACAACCGCTGCTCCTCCTATACACACTGAAGGTGTTGTTTGGTAGCTCACGGACTTCTTAGTAGTTATTTGTATTTGTACAATACCTTAGATAGGTAATCTGAGAAATTCAACTATATGGCCTTGTTTGGTTTGATCATTATGCCAATACTAGTCCAGTTCATGAGGGATATCAATCCCAATATTATGAGTTGGATCAAGCAAACACTTTTTTCTAAACCCATGACCTCATAAACCTTTACAATCATTGATGCATAGGATCAAGCAAAATGTACCCAAATCTTTCCTCAATCGCCCGAAGGCTGTACATTGGAGTAATGATAGGTGACCAACTTTTCGATATCGTGGTGGTCTTTTGGTTGCCGAAATAAAAAGGTAAGACCAGTTTTGTAATTCTCACGTAGAAACGATGTGGGAACCAGTCATGGATTTCGATTTTGCCCCAAAAAACTAAAACGCTATTAAATAAACATTTTAAGAGCAACAAACTTAACCCTAACCTTAAACGGTATATTGTAAGAGCCAAAAATAAAAGTTTAGGCTCGGTTCCTAAACATATTCGAATTCCAAAACCGCTCTTACTTTTTTATTTCGACAGCATATCGAAAAATTGGTCCGTTATCATTTTTGTATATGCATATATTGTTAGCTATAAAGACGTCCTTCACAGCAGACGGAGTGTCAAATAATTCAGAGTATTTCTAAGAGTTTCCTTCTCCCTCTTCAATCTCATGGCAGTATCCTCGAGCACCAGCAGAGCTTGCTGCTACTTCCGAGCACCTTGGAACGTGTTTCCGACGAAGAATGAGACGGCGTGGGAACCTCAGATCACCTCCTTCTCCGGCTTACCACTCAGCCGATTCGACAAGCGGACCACATCCTGCATGTACATCTCCATCTCATTCGCCTGTGCATCAAGATCATCCACCTCGCCGGAGGGCCGGTCATATAATGAATGGCAAAAGAAAGGTATGATAGCTTTAATCAAATGTCCCATACGGATTAATACAAGTTTATAAACAATGTATATAAAAATTAATACATAGGTTAAGTTCGCTGGGCAAGTAAAATGTTGCCTGTAACTCAATTGAGGGCTATAAGTTGGTTGGAGGAGTGGCGGCTGTTATGCGGGATCTCCGAGGTTGCCTTATGGGATGGGCTTATCTTTATCTTCGTTCAGATAATTATTATTCACCATCTCTAAGCCCTCTTCATATTGAACAACCAATTTTGTTCTATTTTTTACCTTATGGTCACCCAATTTTTAAATTAGTTTTGTATACGTAGTAATTAAAAGACTCGCGTTTTTTGTAATGAAAGTTAGGGGGACTTCGCTTCTATGTACTTTTGCATCTCTAACAATCAATAAGAACTATCAACTATCATAAAATGCGGATCAATTTAAATAGGGCAATTCTCATAAGCACTCAAGAAGCAAAAAAAATATTCCTCAACTTGCGGATGCAGCTCAATCTGACGAAGGCAGCATATCAAAATGTTTGGCGGTACTTACACCATCAACATCAATTTTGCTCTCTAAAAAACGAGTAATTCAATGTTTTAATAAATCTCCAATAACATTCAGAGACTCGGGTAGATAAAGATCGGGCGTTAACTCTAACTGTAACTTATATTGATATCGAAGATAAAATTGTGATAATAAGAAAAAAAATTGTGCTGATTTGAACAATGAATATATTAAATCTAAACAATATTTAACCATTCAAAACCAATAAATATTTAAAAATATTACTATTACAAATAATAATAATAACAATTGATAAATTAAATCTAACACATTTAACCATTCAAATCTAACAAAATTTAAAGTTATTACTATTACTTATAATAATAACAATTAATAGATTAAATATAAAAATATTTAAAAATAATCAAAAATATTTAAACTAATAAATATTAAAAAATATATGATAGAAATAACATGCAGACCGATATTGCTAGCTCTCTTCTTTGAAAGACCGACACTACCACTGCTCCTTTTTGCAAAAACCACATTAGTACTTATTCTCTTAGAATTGATGGTTGCGTGGTCAAAAAATTGGAGGGGTCAATATATGAAGTGACGCGCTGCTACCAGGAGCGCGACACTAAACCGTTTTTCTTGCGCTTGCAAAGTAGTGCGGAAAAGTACATGTGATGCAGGCAGCAACACGAATTTACTCACATCAGGATTAACAAGCCGTGTCACTGACATCAGCACGGGCGGGATAGAATATTTTCAAAAAACTATGACCCAAACAAAGCCCATAAAAAAATTATCCAGAATTGAGTATGGTAAAAATAATTAAACAAGAAGGTGAACAATCTACTAAGGACTTGATATCTAAAAATAATTTTATATTTTTATTTCAACTATCTAATACAAATTTGAGCAATACTACATGTATATTCAATTTTGACACACTTTATAAATCTCTTTATGTGACATTCATCACAACCATACACATAGGGTTGCCATAAAAGAAGATTTATGAAAGTATGTCAAAGTTGAGCATTATTTTAAGAGAAGTGCTACACAGACACACACAAACCGAAGCTGGATCGAAAATTTTGCAACACTTAGCACAAAAACACACATACCAATATTGGTGTGTGCGTTTTTGTGTGGGACCTACCCTAAGAAAATGCATTGTTCAGTTAGGATTCGGTGTGAGGTGTTTGTATGTCAAGCATTTGTGTTATTTTAATGGGTCTTGCTATTTGTACAAACCAGTAAACCAAATGAGTAAACTGAAAGGAACAAATAAGAACAGATACACACTTGTGTGTGTGTTATGAGGGACCCACAAGAATATTGCAAAGGTTCGGTTTCTGTTCGTTTTGGGTGGTAGTATGAAAAGCATTTTCCTATTTTTAAAAAAAGAGAAATGATACATGTACATAGCCCGTTTGTACATAAAGTGTACATAGTGTAGTTTTGTACATATTTTTTTAAAAGTAGATGTAGTTTTACATTTGATGCAGAAAGGATAATTTTGTCATATTGAATAAAACTACATCTAATATAAATAATTATAACACAAAATTAGATGTACCCTAAACCACTATTGACAAAAATTCCGTTGTCACAGCCAGAAAAAATCGAGAAAAGGAGAAAAGGGAAAGGCCCATTACACATCAGAGCAAGCGAGGATCAAAATTCAGATCAAAGAGAGTTGAAATTCTGCAGAACACAAATTCCGAAACTTCACCGAGAAGCTCTGTTTCCCGACGGATTTGTGGGAAGACTGAGCATTCTCTCCGGTTCCCTGCTAAACCCAGGCACTGCAGAATTTACGATTTTGGTGCTGCTTTGAAGAACACGTTGAGGTTAGTTCCGAACAGGGCTGCTTAATTATGTGAAATTAGGGTTTCAATTCTTCCACCCTAACGAGTAATCGGCGGTTGAAGCTCTGATTTAGGTGCAATTTGTGCTTAATATCGTTCCCCACGAATTTAATTCAGGTGGGTTAACTCCTCGCTTTGAGCTTCGGGTTTGGTTTGCTTTTTTTTTTTAATTTCAAAACCGGAGGAGGTAAAGCAGGGGTAGACAATCCAAGTATGACGACTCGTGGAAGCAGATCGGATAAAGTGAAGAGAATATTTCAGCAATTCGATTCAAACCGGGATGGTGGCTTGGACCG
>JAOYMZ010092695.1:0-10372 GCA_025802335.1 Pinguicula primuliflora | reverse complement strand
GTTCAAGGAGGCATTCTCTCTGTTCGACAAGGATGGCGATGGTCAGCGTTGTGTTTGATTTTGATGTGCTCCGCTTCATATAGGCGTTTTTTTATTACATTCGTTTCTTCTAACTGCGTTTGATGGCAACGTGTTTGTTTTTCATCCGCTTTCGTGTGGATCTATGATCGATTCATGATCTGCCGTGATTTAGTTGTAGCTTTTGATAATGATTGCTTGGTGTATAGATACAGTGCGGGAGAGTATAGATCCAGCGTCGGTTGGTGTTTTGATGTGCCTTTTTGTGCTCTGGTAGTTTGTTTGACATGAACGTGGTTAAGGAAAGGAAATGTTTCGTGGTTTGTTTGATGTTCCGTTGTTTGGAATGAAGTGGAACTATGTCGTGATGGTGTGCTGAAGTGTTTATCCTCTCTTCTGTGTTGTTTGAGGGTAGTGGATGTTTGCTCATCAAGTTATATGAGCAAACACGAATGATTTTTATTAGATGTTTTTCATGTATGTTTATTATTACAAAAAGGTGCAGGTGAATCAAGAGTTAGAAGCATTTTACCTTGTTTAGCGAAGGAAGCTTGGTTCTGGACATCGCTGCTAATAATTCCTTGCTGTAGCATAATGAACCTTTTCCACTTTGTTCTTTTATGCAATTTATCATGTATTCTCGACAGGTTGCATCACGACCAAGGAACTGGGGACTGTGATGCGCTCTTTGGGACAGAACCCAACTGAGGCTGAACTCCAGGACATGATCAATGAGGTTGATGCTGATGGAAATGGCACAATTGACTTCCCAGAGTTTCTCAATTTGATGGCCCGGAAAATGAAAGACACTGATTCTGAGGAGGAGTTAAAGGAAGCGTTCCGGGTATTTGACAAGGATCAGAATGGATTCATTTCTGCTGCTGAACTTCGCCATGTGATGACAAATCTCGGAGAGAAGCTAACTGATGAGGAAGTTGATGAGATGATCCGTGAGGCAGATGTGGATGGGGATGGGCAGATCAACTATGAGGAGTTCGTCAAGGTCATGATGGCCAAGTGAGACATGACCAATCCAAACCTTAACCTTTTGAAATGGTTTAAGATTGACGAAATATTGGAACAGGACGGATGAGTTTGATGAGATTTCTGTTTCTGCTGGGATTGTGATTTCAGATATTAGCCTCCTTTGGGTTATCTCACATGTTTCTTCGTACATGCTTGTGTGTTGTCCCAGTCCGTGTAGGTGTAGCCTTTTGGGTTATAAAGCTCTTCAAACAGCTTTTACTCGGCATTTCCTAATTATCATATGGAGAACAAGTAACCAGTTTGCTAATGTTCGCTTTATGATTTTTTTTCAATCTTCTCGTCATAGGTTTCTACTTTTCCCTTCCTCATGTGTGAATTGCTAAGTATTAATGTGTATTTCTCACTTTGAAATCATTTGGTAAGGGTCTCTTTTTAGATCTCTATGCTGCACCTGCACCTGCATTCTCTTGAATTTCTATTGGACAAATCCTATACCACTTTTTGGCATCATTTTTTGCACCACTTTTAGGCCAATTCTCAGGGGTTATCACCCATTAGAGTAGAAAGCTCACCACCGTCACCGCCGGTGCAAACGGCAAATGCTATACCACAAGACACATTTAGCACAAGACGCACAAGACACATACATGGCAGTATACCATTCACTTATGGTATGATCCACACTTTATGGTATGCAATCATATTCTGCCATGTGTGTGTCTTGTGTTTCTTGTGCTAAATATGTCTTGTGGTATAGTATTTGTGGGTGCAAACCGGTGCACTGGCGATGCACCACCGCACCGCCACCGCCATTGCGGATTTTTCCGCACCTTAGTGTAGGCAGTGCACTGCCGGTGCGGGTTTTAAATTTTTTTTCGTGTTTCAATTTTTTTTCAATCAATGGGGAAGTGACATCACTTTTCCATTATTGTTCACCTTCTTCTCCACGACGTCGGCAGTAGCCACGGCAGCGGCGAGCTTGTCCACGGCAGCGGTGAGCTTGTCCCGGTTTGTCCAGCGATGAGCTTGTCACGGTAGCGGAGCTTTGTCAGCCGGCGAGCTTGTCCAACAGCGAATCAACCGAGCAATCTGAGCAGATGTTGCCTGAATCAACCGAGCAATCTGACCAGTGTTCTTTGGAGTGGATCCTAGCCGTGGATCGAGCACTTTTTTCGGGACATCCTTCATGTAGAAGTGATTTTGCCTGGAAAGATCAATTTTTCGGCCGCTCAGCTTGTCCAGCGGCGAGGGACAAGTGGTTGGGTCCCGTGCACCAACAGGGCGGGGTGCACCAAATTTTCAGGTCTATCACCAAGTGTTGAAAAATCAAATTGGATGAAAATATTGAAATTGATTTTCCAACTGAGTACTAATACCCAAGTGTTGTAAAAGTTGTGCAAAAAAAGTGGTAGTGTGTATGACTTTTTTGTCCACAGCATATGAGGAGCAAGAAGCAAACTTATCTTCCAGGTGATCTGCCTTCCAACTTGTCCCTCATTCCCCCTTCTAATTTCTCTGAGACCCACTGATTTACCCCCTAGATGGAGCATTTACCCCCTTTTGATTTTCATATTTCTCACGTGCTGTAAATGATAATTTAAGTTTTTTAGAGTGACAATTGTACTCAAAAGTCATGATTTCAAATCCTCACATATGACTTGATGAGGCCTTAGGTGGGCACAAAGCACACCACAATAACAGGACTCAACATATCAGCACAGGAGACGGGGAAGACGACGATTTTCCAGTCCCTTTGGGGACTGGAGGAGTCAGTAGATAGTAGACTGATCCATGAGTGCCCATTTCGCAATGAAGTCTTTAGTTGTAAATTTCTTGGTTTGTTCTACTTACTATTTACAAGGCCTGAAGACACAACAAGCACATTATTTCAATTGAGACACATAATACGATTATGGAAGCATACAATATTTTGTTGCTAATAAGAATTGACCATAGTCTGATTACATCATTTGCCCCATATTCTCTTTTTCCATCAGAGTTTTTTTGCCAATACAGGAGATGGTGCATTTGAAGTCTGTGGCTCCACACTTTTCATAACACATGATTTGTGATCCATCCGCTCCACAGCGCACAGCACAGAGGAGACCTTGAGTCCAGCAATTAATCAAACACTGCTCGGGAGGCTTACACGAGACCATCAACACAAGAACACTGCAAACAAGAAGAACCAGAGCAATGCTTCGTCCCATTTTTTGTATGTGTGTGGAAAATTTATGTGTTGTGAGATGCTGGACAGATAGATGTTGCATATTTATAGTGATAAAGGTGGGAGAGGGGAAAGAGTTGCTCAACACTCAATCCACTAACATGCAAGATGCATGATGAGTTTAATGAAGATACACGAAACCTATGGAAAATTAAGTTGTGACATTCACAGTGGACAAGTCTATGATTCCAATTATACAAAAGGGCTTCGTCTGTAACAGATGTAGCAAGAGTTTTACGAGTTATCAGGCATTACGTAAGAAAAATAAATCAAGTTATAAGGTAATGTAATTCTATAAATTTATAATCATGTGTATTCATGTTTGGACTAAGTCTCAATAGAATTTATCTATTTATAATGGTGTGTTGAGAATATATGTAACACGGTTGTTTGATACGATTTTCCTGCCCCTTTGGTGGGCTGTAGGAGTCATTAACCTGATCCATGAGTGCCCATTTTGTAATGAAGTCTTCACAAAAGGCCGGACTCTTGGTGCACACAGGAGGCGCTGTAAAGATGGTGTGGTGTGTATCTTAATACAGTATAGTTTGATGGTTTGATCTCAATCAAATACCACCTAAGGCCACGCAGGCCTGATGATATTTTTACGTATATATAACTATTGCGATTGTTTAACAATTAGACACGTAAGCAAAATCAAACCAAACATACCCATTAAATCCTGCTCTTAGGCAGGGTCTAGGGAGGGTAGAATGCATGCAATCATACTCACACCCCTCAACTGGATGGGAAGATTATTTCCGTGGAGACCCCAACTCAACAAAAAAAACTAATAATAACAAAAATGGGGAGAAATTTTCAGGTGCCGAATTATAGTCCCGATTACAATTCTAATTTTCCCGAATTTTAATTATGACCATTGGATTTTGATCCAATGGGATTAACATCATTCAAGTGATCATCTCATCATGACTGTCAGATCAACATCCGACAATCACAATTAGAAATCGAGACAATAAGTTGTAGACTTGAAGTTTTGTGTACAAATGGATGTGCTTATATGACTATATAATTTTGCAGATTTATAATTCCAATCACTATCATCATCTACAAACAAAATTGGACACACTGATAGAAAGCCTATATGCAGGAGGTCGAAAAACCCATGTTTCGATGTGGTTACGGCGGCTCCATCTACGGATTTTTCTAAATCCTAATTAAGTATTACTTAATCTAAGAAGAAAATGTAATGAAATTAACGGTGTGTGCTAAAATCACCTAAGACCAATGAGCTTCAAGTCTCAAGTGTATATACATCTCATGAGTGTGGCCAACTGGAATTACAATGATATATACAAAAAAAATTTGAGGTAACTAAAATAATGTGTATTAATAAATATATATATATATAAAGTTATTTTGTTATATAGATCCCATGATACAAATAACATTTTTTTTTTATATGTGTAGTAAAATGGTGTATTGTGCTTTCAAAATTGCTCTTTAGGTTAGTTCTCATATACTTTTTTTTTACCCTTGCAGTGATGTGGCATAATTGAGTCAATAATTTATTATTTTTTAAGTACTCTTTCTTCAATGTATATAATTTAATTTATACGGCGAATTGCTCATTATTTGTCGAAATAGAGGTCGCCCTAATTATCAGCACATCGTGTGATCCATTTGAGATGCGACTTCATGTAGCTTCAGTGTATTTATTATTTAATTAGTTTTTTCCTTTTTGGTTTATTATTAATTAATCCTAAATGATAAATTTTTATTTAAAGATAGAAATTAATATTACGAAGATTATGCCGTCGAAAACTTAAAACCCTAAATAATAAATTCAAATTTAATAAATTCTAAATGCTAAACTTTATTTAAAGATAGAAATTAATATTACGACTACGCAAAACCCAAAATAATAAACCTAAATTCTATAAATTTTAAATGCTAAACTTTATTTAAAGATGAAAATTAATATTACGGCGGCTACGCCGTCGAAAACCTAAAATCGTAAATGAATCCAAATTTTATAAATCTTAAATGCTAAACTTTATTTAAAGATGAACATTAATATAACAACGACACCGCCGAAAAACTAAAATCCTAACCAATAACTTACCTGCATGAATCATGATTGCCTCAATTATACCAAATCACCGCGAGTACACGCTCAACACTAGTCTTGTGGGCAGAAGCGTTATTTCATTTATAAAACGTTTGCACGATTTGTAATACACATAATTAAGTGTATGAATTATATGTGTATGTAGCATTTTTCTTAGATTAAACCCGTCGAGCCTTCTGAGTGTTCTTGGTAGATTCTGAAGTTCTCAACCATTGTCAAGCAAAAAAAAAAAACCATTGTCAAGCTTCTTCCTGGGTGCTGTTGTTAATTTTTCGACGAATTCGAAGAAGGTTAGTGTGTGTTTGAAATTCAATTGTTTCAAAGTCCTGCTGAAATCTTTACACACAAAATTGTATGCAAATTTTCGTATGTTAATGTATATCACTACTTATTAGCAAATTTAGGAGAAGAAAAATTAGACATTATTTCAATCGAGATGCACATACATCACAAGCCAGCAGTTGCACATAACACCACCTGTATCATTTCATAGCACTACGAACTACGATTATGGAAGCGTACATATAGTTTCTTATTGATAAGAGGTGACCAGTCTGGTTGCAGCATTGACCCCATTTTTGCTTATTCCTCTCACGTCGTTTTGCATGGGGAAGGTGGCAGAAACTCCTTTTCCGCCAATACACGAGATGCTGCATTTGAACTCTGTAATTCCACACTTTTCATAGCACATGAATTGGAATCCCTCGATTCCACATTTCAGAGCACAGACTATAGCTTGCAGAAAGCAATCGATCAAACAGGCCTCGGGAGACGGAGACGGCGATGGAGATTGGCACGAGACCATAAACACAAGAACACTGCAGACAAGAAGAACCAACACAATGCTTCGTCCCATTTTCACGCGTTGATTTGTGTGGTAAGTTTTGTTTTTTTCTGTTCTCAAGTGTTCGGAGGACTGATAAATGGTGGGTGTATTTATAGCCGGAGATGGGAAAGAGTTGCTTCGCAAACACTTGGTTCACTGACACATGCAAGGGGCATGATCATTTTAATGAAGGTACACACGAAATCATGTAGCAGATGCAGGAAATGGAGTCATGGACATTCACAACATCAACTTCCATAAGATAAAAAAAGGCATTCACAACATCACATTGCGTTTACATTAACCCGAACGGGTTACCCTAGTAGTGGAGAACCCCTACTCAAGTCTCTCAAAGCAAAAAAGTTGGGAATCGAATCCCACTGGTGACAAGAAATTCGTCTAAGCCACGACCGCTGGTATGGGCCCGAGTTTGACTCGGTTCGTTTGGGAGTGTCGCCTTGCATGAACCCCTGTGGATTAGTCGGACAGGACTGGAATGGATACCACATGTTATCAAAAAAAATCTTGCGTGTACATTCTGCTGCTATGAGTATGGTAACAATTGCTGACAATTTTGAGACTACTATGTACTGTGATCTCCTAAACATGGATGAGAAGTTACAAATGTACTGCATACGTGAATACACTCTCAACATACTCGGTTGCCAACAGTTTGGTACAGGGATTTAAGCTGTGTGTTCCATTTATCAATAGCAGCATACTTCTTGTTTGCCTTGGACCTGCTTCACATGCCATGATACGGTGAAAGAATATAGAGATGAATTTAGGTGACGGGTGGAAAAAGGTTTTAAGAAAAAGCTGTCGGTCGAGCAAATGAACTGACCTGTCGCCGCGTTCTAATAGCCGGTTCACTTGATCAATGTGGCCCTGAATCCGATTATCCAAGATAAGTGATACCAACAACTCCTCAACATCCATCTCTGGCACATTAAGCTCCTATGGCTTGCAAGAGTTATTACTAAGACGATATGGATGCATAATAATGACACGAAAGGCCGTAAGAACGGTAATACTTCGATAGGTAGGATAGTCATTGGAACAACTCAAACAAAGGCTATTAGGTTAACTTTCAGTTGTTGTCTATAAATAGTCCAGCAGAACTTTAGGAGTTTATGTCGACTATTTTTAAGAACAGATCTGAAAAGGAAAAGTAACGAGGTGGAAGAGGAAAAAATTGGCTCCCTATTAACAAAAGACTCTTCTTTTACCTTCGATATAAATGGAATCCTGATTCTTGTATAAGGCTTGATCAGCTTTAACAGCACTTGTGTTCTCACATTCTTCAGAAGATCTTCTATATAATTCCGAATAAATGGATCATCCATTATCGTCCTCCTGTTGCTCTGTGAGCATACCATCACATAAAATATATGGAAGAGAGACGAGTCTACTTGATGGCTGATAACCAAATAGAGTAGAATACCTTCAGAATTTTTTCAAACTCCAAAATTTCATTCCTCTGATATGCTGCTATTAGATTTGTCATTGCCAGGATTTCAGGATCATTTTTGTATCTGCAAAGCAAGTAAGGCAAGTGAAGCAAATTTTTGAATGCATACTCGTGTAGAAAAAAATTGGCAAAAAAGAAAAAGTGGTAAAGACTTGATAAACCACTCACGGCTTTGCCTCTTGACCATCAAATGGATTGACTTCTGATTCCATCAGCATATTTGCTAGAACCAAATATCTGAAAGGCAGGTAAGAAGGAAGTTTGTATTACCTGCAGCTATGCCATACATAAGCTTATAATGCTTGCTAAACAAGGAAAAGTTAGCCAAGTTATCGGTCAAATAATGAAAAAATTTGGACCACACAAGTAACAACAGAATGATTTTCTTTTTACTGTTTGGGAACGCTCATTTCTAAGAAATAAGAATAGGAACAGATTCCAACTGAAGACAAAAGTTCCCAAATAACTAGTTTCATTCATTTATTTCTAATAGATAAATAGAGTTCCTGCCGTATGACATAACACCTCATCAGCAGAATATGAATATAAGAGGGGTGGCGTGGGGCGGAAACCTAAGATAGCGTAACATTTTTTCATAAAAACCCAACGCATACGTTAGTCACTGGATCCGCCTCTGGTTCCCAGCTTCATCATAGTTTCTAAATGCTTCAAAGAAATCAGTAGTCGCAAATTCCCATTGTCGCTCTGCCATGTGCATTTTCCCACCACATTCACGAATTATCCCCATGATTCTTGGATGTGGGATGGCAGATTTGACAGATAAGGCTTTAAGATATAATTCCTGATATAGAAGGCTCAGAATTTGGTCACTCGAACGGGCTAAAAACTTTTGCACATAAAGAAAAGCCATTGTTTATAGATACCTTCAGTTTTTTATTGTTCTTAGTCTCAGTGTACATTTGGATTTCAATTGCATAAACTTCCAGTAGTTGTGTGCCTTTCTTCTGATCATCGGTACCATCTTCTTTTCGACAAGATTTGTGAAGCTCCTTCAGAATCTGATTAAGCATGCTAAATTATTTTCATACAAAATAATATTACAAACTGAATTTCAAGATAAGTACCTTAATCATCCGACCATATTCACCAATGTCGAACCATATTTTGCACAACTTCAGGTTTGTTTTGAACCAAAGCCTCTATGAAAAATAAAAGTCAAGTTCCATTACGCATGACAAAAGTTCCAGTGAACTCAACTCAACAAGTATTCTAACCTCATTTTTCGCCTCCTCAAGAGCCTTTAATGTGGTCTGATAAAATTGCTGCAGTAGACTAAAGTTCTGTCCTGCGGATCCAGAAATAAAATCCATGATGTTGTTTATGCATTTCTCACTATAATTTCGTGTGACCGCAGATTTGATATATGATAACATGTCTCTGTAAGAATCCATCATTTCCTTATACTTTCCAAGTTTATAGTATAACTTAACAGTTTGCTTCAAAGCTTTAAATCCCCTGGAAACAGAGAAGCAAACATGAGGACATAGACTCAGCAAAAGCGGCAGGATACGAGCAAATGCTAACATATGCCAACAGTTACATTTTGTAAACCTTTTCCAGACATCAACAGGGGATAATAGATGATCCCAACCTTATTATATATGAAAATTTACACTTAATGTGCTAAAGGTACTATAACAAATAAGTTCAACATCAACAACAAATCACCATTCAGCCTTGTCCGGCTCCATGCGTACCACCTCGGCAAATCCTTCTAGCGCTGCTTGTGGATCTGCCTCAACTAAGCCTACACGAAAACAGAATTACGTGAGCATCCAAAAACAGCAAATTTTCAATGCTGACAACCCAAGGGCAAAAATCTTCTCTAGAATCTCCATAAGAAAAATGTAAGCTATAATCACCTAAAACTAAAAGTCTAAAACCAGCATATGGAGAAAGCTTAAGTACAATAAACCCAGACCAGTCAAGCCGAAGTGCTCACCAACATAATAAGATTCACATTTGTTTCAAATAACCTTACCAGACAATCACAAATTAACTAGACCAACAACTTCACATAATAAATTGCTTCAATCAGACAAACCACCTCACCCTTGGAATTGTAGTATTGGTTTTCTATATCGACATCCTGTTCCTCCGGCTCCTCATCCGAGTATTCAAAGCCGTAATCTTCCATATCTGCATCTTCACCGTCAAACAGCCAAAAAATCCACTCATTACATACAACAAAAATGAGCAAATAAACTGGAACACGAACACAGGAATGGGATCATCCCGATCAAATACTTAGATTGAGACTTACCTGAACCCATGACGAATTCGATTCCTTTTACTTGAAGATTTTGGCTGTTGAGCAACGAAATTCTTGGCTGATTCTGTAAGGGACGAGAGGAGTCGGGAGAGCTACCCTGTGCTCGATACGGGATTTCAAGAAACATGAATCTTTGGATTGGGCCTCACATCTGTAGAGACCAAGGCCTTCTTTCGCTTGCAGATTTTGTATTCTTGGCTCATCACAGTTAAAACATTCTTGGCCAAGAATACAAAATCGTAGCATTCCTCGATCTTGATATTTTTTTTTTAAATTCCGACGGACCCGAATATTTGGGATCAGAATATTCTATCCTTGAGAACTGTGCATTTCTAAAAAGAATAATGCTACATGTCCAACACTTTTTCCCTAATTCATTCTTACAAAAATAAAAGATTAGTTATTTAACATACAAAATTCTTAATGACATTTAAATGATAGACTAAACTTGCAAAATT
>JAOYMZ010092694.1:0-10372 GCA_025802335.1 Pinguicula primuliflora | reverse complement strand
CGTGCTCCTACTATAATGTTAAGAGCGCAACATACGTGGTAAACTCGGATAATGCAGTCGGGCCCTAAACTATTAAACAAACAAAGCAACCGACAAGACCGCGACCAGTCGTGGTTATCCCGAAAAAGACATTCGTGGTCCAACTATCATGTTAAGAGTGCAACATACGCGGTAGACCCAGATAATGCAGTCGGGCTCTAAACTATTAAACAATCAACCGAACGTCAAGACTGCGACAGTCGTGGTTATCCCGGAAGAGTCAATCGTGCTCCAACTATACTGTAATCTAGGTTCTAACCATGCCTGACGGTACGAGCTCGACTATACGTGGTAATCCTGGTTACCTCAGTCGGGCCCTAAACTAGTAAACAAACAATGCAATCGACAAGACCGCTACTCATCGTGGTTATGCCGGAAGAGTCATTTGTGCTCCAACTATGGTTAAGAGTGCAACAATATGTAGTAAACTCGGATAACGCAGTTGGACACTAAAAAATATGTATCGGTGGGAGCATCTTGCTGTTTTGTTAATTTAAAGTTGTCGTGTAGATTTTATTATATACTGGATGAAAGGATCAATTCATAGATTTTACTGGATGATGATCATGAATCCATCTTACTGAGGCATTCGTTGCTAACTCGACGAGTCGTGTCGATTTTGTCAAACACATGGTTTTGTCATATTTAATATCCCGAATAACTTAGTCGGAACTAACACAAATCAGTCGATCCGACATAGACTCGACGTGGTTAATCCGTCGAACCATTCGTGCTCCAACTATCCGAGGAGACTGTATTAAATCGTTGACTACAGCTGGTCCACGCCTCAACACAATGATTAAATCAACTTTCCATCTTAATTCTTAAGTAAGCCTGGATTAAAGAGCATGCACACACATCGGATAGTGGATTCGTTCCTCTCATCGAAGTTGAGGCTCTGACGTTAAGTATAAACCCAACTAAAAGAGCAATCATTATTCATCCGACCCTAAACTAATTTGCTCACGCATGTATCACCCGACCATACATGCTTTACACATATAGATTCGGAATGGTGCACTGTATCGCGCGACCATACGTTCTGCACACTTTCCAATTTCCAAATGAAATGTCTCTCTTGCCCTCCAAAATGTCTTTCTGCCTACTCCTATAGGCTATACGTGTCTTATGTGTCCCTTGCTAAGAGCGTCAGTCAACAACGCGATCATACGTCTTCATAAGCGCCCTTTGCTCCAAAACTTCACCACACACATAATCTAGATGTCTGACTCGCACCAAAATTCTTCTTCATCCATTACGGACGGCGAACCAGAGGTAAATAGCCTCCCTGCACCACCAGTGGATAAAGACAAACTTCAGGTGAACCTACTTTGTTGTTTTAAACACATTTATAGTCACGTTATTTACTATTGTTAGTCTATGTTTTAGGAATCTGATATTGATTCCGAGGCTACAGAGGTTGGTAGTCTGATGGAGGAGTGATCCAACGACTCGAGTGATGATGGTGATCCTAGAGAGGACCCTTAGGGCGCTGAATATGTTGCGAATGATGATGACGATGAGGATAAGGTTTAGGATGAGGTTTAGGATGAGGATGAGGATGATGAGCATGAGGATGAGGATGAGAATGAGGATGAGAATGAGGATGAGGATGAGAAGGAAGAAGATGACGAAGAGGAAGAAGAGGACGAGGATGAGGAGGACAAGGATGAGGAGGACGAGGAAGAAGAGGAGGAGGAGGAGGAGGAGGAGGAGGAGGAGGAGGAGGAAGAAGAAGACGAGGAGGAAGAAGAGGAGGAGGAAGAGGAAGAAGAGGAGGAGAAGGAAGAGGAAAGGGAAGAAGAGGAGGAGGAAGAAGGGATATCGGAACGTGACCCCCTGGTGGTCGCCGCTGTTCAGCGGGAGAGGGAAAAAAAATTGGAGGGACACTTTCGGGAATTTGATCTCATTCTGCAACAGTTGCAACCTCCATTCCTTCCAACACCTCCACCTCAATCTGCATTGTCTGGAGGAACCTCCGGCTCTAGGTATGGGTCGACCACATCTTCGGATGGAAATGCCATCCCCTCTCCCTCATATAGTGACTCTGACTTGGACTTCTGGTGATGAATCATGTACCTTTGACACTCTTTTGTCCCATGTCATTACATATTTTTGCCGTGTAATGACATCGGTTTCTATATGATGAACTTTTGATATAATATGTTGAGTATCAGATCTTCCATTACTTAATAGATTAAATGAATTTTATAATAGATCAAATGAACTTCATAATAGATCAAATGAACTTCACAAAATATGTCACCAACTCACCAAGATTGTTGCAAACGAAGTTCATGATAAACCCTGCACTAATAGGAACCTCTGCATAGATCATGCATGGCCCCGTATAGAAGAGCGGGTTAATCCCTACTGTCTGTGTTATCGACAGTCGTGGTTTACCCGACGACAGGAGTCGATCGTGTGCACATTTGAACAACTCTCGCCGGATAGTTGGTCAGAGATTCGACATATCCAGCATTTGACAACATCAGTGGTTCTATCTCAGGACATATTGAAGGTGATTCGAGTCGAGTCGAGGTTGAAGGGCGTCTTCTTCAATTTGGATATTTTTTCGTTCGACGGAGATGGTTAGTGAAAAATCTTCCGGCAATTAACTAAATTATAACGTATTTAAAACTGTTTAATATTTTATTTCTTTTTTTATTTTTCTAATGCCTTTTCAAAATAAAAAGTTAAATTTCAAAATATAATTTTCACGGAGCTTGTCCAATTATTTCTATATATCTCTATTTCAACCAAAGCGAATCATTTCTGCAATAAATTCGGAACACTCTGGTCATTTCTGCAAGAAGCCTACAACTGCAACTACATGTTCTGATCCCAACTCTTAAAGGCTCTCCCATCCAAATTGGAAACCCCCCTTCGGTTTCCCTCCAAATGCAAACACAAATAAATGTCACTGTCCCCTGGGAAGATTTAGACATTGACGATTCGGACCTCACTTCTCTCCTACGGCCCTGCAAGCGACGACATTCCACCGGGACTGCCCGTGCTACGACGCCGTCGTTACTCGCCACAGAAGAAAATCGCCTTCAATTGCAAGTGAAGACGCCACCGCTTACCTCCTCTCGCCAAAAAACTATTCCGGGGCCAGCGGAGACTTTTCAGGCCGCATCGCAAAAATATCGATCGGGAGAATAATCAGAATGCTGCAAGCTATCGAGAGAATGACAAGAATTCGGGCAGTGACAACCCTAATAATGACATGACTTGCACAAAGGATTACGTACAGAGGGTTGGATTAAATAAGCCCAAAGGCCTTCTTCACCCGGAAAATTTGATTTATCCAATCTATATGCTTGGATTAAATAATTTATAACTATTTACAGTCGTACAACTAATGTCTTCAATTATGGTCACCTGTTATGAGAATTGGGCCAACTAATGGATAGTCTGCACATCTTAGACTAAAAGTTGGTCTTAATTTTGTTGCACTTTTTTTGGGGGGTTCACCATTCATTTATTAATGTTTTAGAAATAATCAACGATGATACACATGAATCACGTCGAAATATGTGGTTTTTTATTTTTGTGTGTATGCTTTACATCGACATTGTCAATTTCAACAGCAATGTAAGGAATATAAGGATTGTACACGTGTTGTACATAGTGTTCGAGAAAGTGATAAGCAAATACTAGATGACCAGGAATCTCTTAGCACCTAGGCAGTCTAACCGCCCGCCTAACCGAATATATAAGCAGCCTAAACGAACACTTAGACAACATTCGGAAAAGACAGAGGGCGACTACTTAGCGCCAAAGCGGCCTACGCCTTCTCAAACATTTAATAATAACACACACAAACTTTTCATTAGTGTGATAATGAAATTTCAGTGATAATAATAATATATAGATATCACACATATTTCATGCATCTAATAGTCGGTGAGATTGTGATCTTTGATCTCACGCAGCTCTAATTAGCTTTGTCGTCACTCATGTCACCTCGAGCTTCTTCACCTTTCGCATTGATGATTTTGCTCTTTTACTTTATAGGTTATGTGTCTGCGATCGAGTTATTTGTATATGTATTAAAACATCTGTTCGCGAAGTAGGTCGCCTAGGCTGTTTAGGCACTGCCTAGGCACTAGGATATTGTCATCTGTCTTGTTCGAATTCCCACTTAGACCGCTTATTTACCCACTTAGGTGGGCGCTGAGGCTGCCTAGGCGCTGAGCGACTTCTGTCCGCTCAAGGTCCGCCTAGCGCTTTCTCAAACATTGATTAAAACTAACTTATCGCCCGCCTTATTCATTCTTATAAAGAAATAAATTATTATATAACTCAATAACACACCTAACTAACAATCAACAGGTACAAAAAACAATCAACAGGTGAATGAATGGATAACAAGTAAACATAATTTATATGTGATATGATGATTGTGACTCATACATGTTTTAGTGGTGTATCATAATACGCGTTTCATTATCCGTACAAAATGATGTACAATATTTATGTATATGTAGCCTTGCCAAAAATTTACACAATTGGAAGTAAGATCAATTTTGGAATGCTCATCTAGTGAGACATTTAAAAATAATGTTGAATTTGGTTTTGAATATATTAAAGCATGATTCAAATTAGGGTTCATTTTAGTGAAATTGTCAGAGCAAAACACCGCAAATTATTCGGTAGTTGCGCTTTGTTGAAAAAAAATTATTCCCTAGTTGCCACCAGGAGTTCAAAAAACATATTATTTTCTATCATCTGAATTTAGATGTGGATGAAGAGTAGGTGACAAACCAATTTTAAATAAAATTTGTTGTCGAATAAATTTTGGTAAATTTTGTTGTCGAATAAATACCATGTGCTTTTTCTTAGATGACGTTGGTGAATTTATGGATCATGTGGAGAGCTGCACTTATAGATTATGCGAGGTACCAAAATTTGCATTTACTAACAACGTATTTTTTGAACGCTCTCCAATTGTGTGCAAAAATATGCTCACTACGTGCCATTTTAGTGTGTGAAATCGCACACACTGAAAATAGACTTCCTTTCGTTTAAACCATAGGTGCCCCCATTGCCACACACTTGAATACGGTGGCCAAACCGACGACATTGGCGGTGCTAGTGATGGCAGCCGGCCCCCACCTCCGCAATCTCCTGCTCCACTGAATAAATCATTCGTAGATTGCATGAAAGGCCGACCATGGCAATTCCTCAACGGAAAATCATCCCCAAATACTCAACCTGGAGGGGAGAAATTTCTGTTGAATTCTCCGATTAAGCCATTAATTTTCTGGTGGCCCCGTTCGTTAATGCCCTAATTGGGAAATTCTCGCACGGTCGCCCGTCAATGGAAGAGATTCGCAGAACTATTACATAAATTGGTTTGAAAGGCGAGTTCATTGTCGGTTTACTAGATCATAAGTACATTCTTCTATGATTTCGCAACCCAAAGGACCGCCAATGCATCTAGTTTTGGGAAAAATGGAATATTGGAAAATTCCCTATGAGAGTTTTTAAGTGGACAGAAGACTTCCGGAACGATTCAGAGCCCAACATTGACCCAGTCTGGATATCTTTTCCAGATCTCACTGTTCACCTTTTCCACAAAGAATACATAGGTTGCGGCTAAACTGGGTACGCCTATCACTATGGACACATCAACTGCAAAACTTTAGAGGCCAAGTGAAGCGCATATATGCACTGAAATGGATATCTCAACCGCACCGAGAAGAGTCTCGTGGGTCATCTCAAGAGGTAAAGGTTTCTGACAGAAAGTAGAATATGAATTCATTCCGGAATACTGCAATTACTGTAGACACAAGGGACACGCTGACAATGATTGCAAAACTAAGCACCCTGCCGCCAAATCTGTCCATCCTAGTACCAAGAATCCTGCCATTGTGCAGGCATATAACCAGGATTCTAACCAAGTCACTGCAGAAGTGAATCCGAAACTTATCCAGCCTCCTAACCAAGCACCTGAGAAAGAGCAGTCAGAGACCTCTCATCAGTTCAGATATAAGCCTGTAAGAGTGAGACTCAGGAAAAATGTTGAAAGAAAATCGAAACTGCTGAAAGGAAAGGGTGTACAAATTGTCAAGCAAGTTTACAGGCCAGTTACCACTTATGCTTCTACGAGTACTCTGCCTACGGTGGAAGAGATCCACCCACCAAAAAGCCAAACAGGTTTCACCAACCCCCACAATATTGGAGTCTGTTCCTATAAAAGCACCATCATCAGCTGAGAAAGAGCCTCTCCCAAGCCTACAACGTGTTGGTGATCAACCTGCAGGAACCTCTCCATCTCTGGAAAATAAGCTTACAATTCCTCCTATTACTGTTTCAACTAAAAACTGAGCACAGGAGTTGAAACTGTGTAGGGTAATACTGAGCATAGGATCCGTGCTCTACATATACATATACTTGTTTATTTAAAATGTTGTTTATAATTGTTTATGTTTAAATTATTTATTTACAATTGTTTATTTAAGTTGTTGATTATATATAGAATGAGTTTAAGACAAAGTCAGCGTCCCGATCTACATGCACCTGTATTTTATGACGTGTTAGGTCCTTTGACTGAGCACCGAAGTAGCAGGGTTTGTCGATGACCATCACTGTCGTCAGTGATGGTCATCGACGATTGTGGGATTATGACGGGCCGATATTTTTTTATGACACATACAGAGTTTGTGCACGCGAGACATGTACAACATCAGTTCGGTCATGTTCAGTTCATACCGACACCGATAGACGGAGTGAGTGAGGATCTCGCACATGCGACAGATAGTGTGAGGAGGGTTGGGAGATGGACGGCTATCGATGCACGATTTCGGCAAATGTGTAGAGATCGCCTTCATTATGTTAGTGGGTTGTGGTTGGGACTTGGGAGCCCTCGTATGCGGAGTGGTATGATCGATACAAACGACCATTCTACAGTCCCGTATTTCTCGTGCTGCAGACTGGAGCGCCATATGATCAGTTCTCTTTTCTTGCCGTGACGGTAAATTCAAATTACAGTATTTATTGTATTTCATTATATATTTTATTTAACTTTTAATAAATATTATCATATTTTATTGCAATTGCAGCGTATGGACTCGATGCTACAAACATGCCATACTTACACATCAATTCGAGCTACATCTCAGGAGTTGGCAGACGATCTCCGACATAGGTTGTTGGCTCCATTAAATGCCGCTTCTCAGTCGGACTACCCGTGGACACAAGCAAGTACTCAACCACCACCTACTGGCGTACATAATCCGTCCCTGCAACTTGGTGTAGGTAATTTTTATCCGACTACCGGCGCGGGCACTTCTTACGCAACGCCCCACCACAAGTCTAGGCATGCCTATCATTGCACCCACATATGATTGAGACTAGGATAAGGATGTTATTCTTGATTATTTCCGTAGTAGTACATGACATATTTGGATTCAGAAATATTTCGAAAAAGATTGTGTTATTTATATTTTTGGGTATAAGTTATGTGTATTTTAAAATATATGAATATATAATATTACAAAATTCTATATAAATTAGATTATAAAACTATTAAATGAAAATTCCATAATATAGAATGCACCACTCTCTGGTAGCGCGATTGTAGGATACACCGGCTTTCCAGAGAGTGGTGCATTCTAACCACCGTAATTAAGGATATTAATCATCAGCATTTTTCCAAAGAGCGGTGTGAATTCGTACTGCTCTCCAGAAAACTGGTGCGTGCTACCACTCTCTTGAAGGCCGATGAGTGCTAAATAAGAAAAAAGAAAATAACCAGTGTGACATAAAGTTAAATGTGCCAATTTCCATAGAACGGAGGCAATAAATTAAATCATTTTCATGCAAAACATTCGAACAAAACCTTTGCATAAAAATGTTTTCCTTTTCATATGTGGAACGATCATACTATCCCCTATCCATTAGCCCCTGAACACATGCATCTCCCTCTCTCGAGCCTGATCTTACTTAGTGGTGTAAGTGTGTGTGAGTCTGTTAAGTCCAGGGTTCGAATTTTGATACGGCTACGATTTTCATTGTATGAAAAAAAACATTTATATTTGTACGACATTTCATGTATCATGCTTACCGAATTTTAAACATTTCAAAAACAAAGACAGTATGGCTTCATTAGAAATATAACATTTCTTTTTTAGGTAGGTAAGTTAGAAGTACAATGTTTCTAAATCGTCCAACAGAAATACAATAATGCTGTAAAAAAATGCCACCACCGAATAACGTGGCTTCAAATAAATGACGATGCTTCTATGTTCTTTTCCAAAAGTGCTTCATAATTTAAGATAACAAAACTAGACTACATGACTTATATGAAAATTTTTATGCTTGGAAGGAAATAATTTCATTTCGTGAAGAATTTTTTTTCAGTTAAAACTCGTAAATTGATATATCCCTTCCAGATTGTTCATTTGTCGTCATTCTTTCCTCGCCTGGCACCAAACCGATCCTAAGAATTTTGCTACTAGCGAATGTTGGCCGTTGGCTCCATTACCGAACCGATACATCGTATAAGGATATGGAGGGTTAGCAGGGATAAGAGTACGGGAAATGCTGAAAATCTATATCAAGATGATAAAGGAAAAGGGAAGGCCAAGGTAGTGTAAAAATTTGTGGCTGAAGAGTATCCTATATTAATTAGGAGAGATGATCCAGATCTTGTGCTTAAAACTGTGGGCAATGACACAAAGTGGTTGAAGTATTGCATCGATGGATGATCCGCCGTAATTGATGGCGGACGAGCTCCGTTCTGTGAATTTATTCGTCGAACCTTTTTTATTGCTTTGTTTTGTTAATTCCCAAATAATTAGGGGTTTTTACGTACTTTTGCTATTTTTAGGGTAACCGTTTAGGAGGCTATATAAGCCTGACTTGTGTGCCTGTTTGGAGGGAGTCATTTTTATTGTGAAAATTTCTATTGAATAAATCGGAAATCGAGGGTTCCGCTCGGGATCCTCTTTGGGAGAAATCTTGTCTTCGTGTTCTTCGTGCAAATCGATTGTTCTTCGCGCCAACGGGATAATCGCTATCTCGTTCCGGCTTCAAGAACTAGGGCTTGGTCGGAGATCGTAGTTTGGCAAATTCTGTGATCGTGGGTCGTGAATTGTATTTGCATTTACTGTGATTTGTTTTTGTTACCATCTGTCTTTCACACTTTCTTGCAAAGATATAGATGAAATAAGTTCCATTAGTTCCTGTAATTGTTGAGTTTCAATCGTGTTGACCTCTTTGATGTTTTGTTTTAAAATAAGACTAGTAGGAGTACATATGTTTGTTGTTGAATCCACAATCCGATTTGAACAAGATATATAAAAACATGTGTTCGACAAAGCGCTATGTGGACTCTGGGTGATTAGAGGTCATTCAACGCCTAAGCGGCCTAGGCGCCCGTCTAAGCGGGCTTTTAAGCGGTCTAAGCAGTAATTCGGACAAGGCGGAGGGCGATAACCTAACGCCTAGGCGACACCTTTTGTCTAAACGACCTAATTTTCGAATAGAGATAAAAACACAACAATAATTATCACTTAGACAAAAATAATAATAGTAAATTAATGTGAGTGTCAAAGAGAGTTTGGTAGAATGATTTTGAGAGTAACAATTTTGTAATATGTCATGAGTTCAATTCTCATCAGCGACATAAGTCTGTCATATATAGCTTGTCAAGTATAACTTATCTTCCTACCATAATTTGCAGATTATTGCAGTATGACGTTAGATTTATTTATTTTACTGGAGTTCACTCTTATAAAAAAAACTAATGGAGTGCAACTAAGAGATATTTCTTGATGGCACTAATTGATCCATGTGACAACTCGAGTTATTTTCTCCACTCAATTTTTCCCTCATCATTTTTTTTCTTTTTTACCTCATCATGCACATGAAATGAAAAAATAATTCTTCATCATTAAATTTTAAATTTGTACTAAAATAAATTTATTATTGACAAATAAAAATGAATAACATAACATAATACTAACCATTGATAAATTCCATTGCCAATGAACTGGATGACTTTAAATCAAATTTCATCACAATTTTATAATTAAAATGTCTAGTTACGGCAAAATTTTGGGAGACGTGATGTTCTCGGCGGCGGCTCTAGTGTCTTCGGGTGGAAGAACATTAATCCAATCAAAAGATGTCGACTGGTGAGCTGAGTACCTTCTAAGATGGAGGTATATGGTTCGACAGAATCGTTCCAATGGTCAGTTTTATGGTGGTCAGTTTTCCCTTGCGTGGACAATTTTTTCAATTACCCATCTGTTCTCGAAATTGATCGCACCATTGGAAAGCTTATACATTGAATTGCATATGTTCAAGTTTTGGTGATATT
>JAOYMZ010092693.1:0-10374 GCA_025802335.1 Pinguicula primuliflora | reverse complement strand
TATGACCTTGATTACCTCTAGGACCATTCCTATTCACAAAAGAGTTCTGATTCCTAGCAGAAAATTTATTTTGGCCTTGATTAACATTTTTGTTCATAGATTTAGGAATTTCAGACTCCAACTTATCATCAGCTTTAACAAACAGCACATTAGAAGCACGTTTCGCATTTTTTAATTCTATTTCCCTAGCCTTTATGCCACTTATTAAAACTTCCAATTTAGGGACAGAACCTGAATATTGCAAAGCATTTTTCACTACTAAAAAATTTTCACTCACATAATTTAAAAGAATCATAGCCAACGAGTTTTCATCTATATCATGCTCAGTTCCCTTAAGTAACTGTGTTAGTTTAAAAAACTCATCAAGATTTTCATCAATAGTTCTTTCAGACTCCATCTTATAACAAAAGATTGAACCTTTTACAAGAAAACAGATTTGCAGGATCTTTAGAAGCATACAAGGAGTGTAGTTTATTCCAAACATCTAAAGGGTCTTCAGAACCATCTAATTTTTGAATAACAGTATCTGACAGATTTAAAATAAGTAGGTTTAGAGCCTCTTCTTGTATGTCATCTACCTTAGAGGTTACAATTTCTGGCCAATCCTTAACGGGTTTTAATGCATAATGCACTTTATAATGCGACAAGACAGATTTCATGCGCCTAGCCCAACTGGTAAAATCACCCTTCCCATCAAACTGTGCAATCTTAATTCTGGTAGTCATATCCGATAGTTTACAAACACAGCAAGTCAAAGAAAGATAGTTCCCGTGTGCAGATGGTTCCAAATACTCAAAGGAGCAAACAAGAGCACGTTCATATAGGTCTTATTTCAGCCTTGATCACTCTTTTCAGAGTCTTATCAGTTAAAGGACTGACGATTGAAGGCAGTCTTATCTTAGACTCGATTTGTAAGCAAGGGACGTACCCACAGAGATCCTCAAGGGTTCTCTTCACAGGGCTCCTCTCTAGACCCCAAGAAGCACTGAAAGTAACCCTAAAAGCAATAACATATGAGTGCTCACAAGCACAAAGCGGTAACAGCTATAGGCTAAATGCCTCTCACGTCGTGGTGCTATAGCGTACACAAAGCAATAAGTAAACACCTCGGGCTCACAGGCCCACGTAATAAGTGCAAAAAAAAAGGTTAACAGAATGACTTACAAGGGGCTGTTTGTATAAGCCCGAGTCCAGTAAATTTTGGGGAAGGTCTGTTGTCTGGTGGCTTAAATTTTTTCTTCCTTCCTTGTTTTTTCCTTTCTCAAGTATGCAGGCAGATAGCAGATAAGGTGACAGACAGCTTCAAAACCTCAGAGGCTAGATATCTAAAGATGCAGTAGATCACAGATGCTCTAAAAACACTTAAAGCATGCAATCTAGTGCTCAGAGTATGTGCTGCGGAAGAACTTAGTGACAGAGTCTTTGGAAAACCATTTCAAAAAATACAGTTTCAAAGATCTTTTTAGAACGTGTCAATTTTGAAAACAAGTCATTTTTCAAAACCAAGCAGATAGTTACAACTCTAGTGTATCAGAATATCACAGATTTCAATAGGCTATCTATGCATGCACCTCGATACTAGTATGGATGAAATAGGATTCAACAGATGTAACAATGTAACATCCCACAGAAAATAACACACTAATTCAAGAAATTCAGACAGGGACTGAACTTTCGAATATATGAAATTCAACCGACTAAATCACAGATCTACCGGTTAATCGAACAGATCTGAACGATTAACAAACATGCAGAACGATTTCGACTGATTTTATAGATTGAGCTAGAACCTCGCTCCGATATAATTGTGAGGTCCAAAATCTTCGATCAATCCTGAAACCGAACGCAGAAGTGTGAGTAAATCGATATTACAAAGCAAGATATGTAATGAATTTCACAAAATCTAAAACTCATGTTTTTCAGATGAATCGAGATGCACCGAGGCTAGGTCTATCGCTGTTCTTCACAGAAACTGCAAAATAAGAACGATAAATCGAGCCGTTTGTTTCAAGGGTTTCGGAGATATGGTGATTCCGACTTCAAAACCACAAAATCTTCGGTTCAAAACTGTTGGGATTTTTATGTAATTAAAAATCTTAGTTTGACTTGAATTATTATTCGCTATAAGAATTCTAATTGCATTAGAATTCTTCTCTATAAATATTAGATCTCTTGGCCATTAGGGTTGAGAAAGTGGCAGAAAAGAAGAGAGAAAAGAGGCAGAAAAGAAAGAGAGGCGGGGTTGAGAGAAAAAGAGAGATGTGAGACTTGGGTTGTGGCTCTTTTGTCTGGGCGACTTAAGAGGTTTTCCCTGTGTATCTTCTAGGTTTTTCTGTCTCCTTTGTATCACTGTGCTTATAGTGGATTGATTCTCCTCTTCTCCCATGGACGTAGGCTTTCTGGCCGAACCACGTTAAATCTTGTGTTGTTGTCTTGTTTGTTTATTTTTCCGCTTTCATTTTTAATCTCTGAATTTCCCAACAACGTTATCCATCGCATCACGGTCAGATGAATGAAATGGTGGTCGGCTACTGGAGTGTTATGCGATAAGAAAGTCTCACTCAAGTTAAAAGGAAAATTTTATAGAATGGTTATAAGACGGGCAATACTCTATGGGTCAGAGTATTGGACTATGAGTCTTTCATATATACAGAAATTTGAAGTAGGAGAAATGCAGATGCTGAGGTTAGACAAGATTCTAAATGCAGTATTTAGAGGCACACTAGGTGTCGCATCTATAAGTGCCAAAATGAGGGAGGAAAGATTACATTGGTTTGGTCATGTACGCAAAAGGAGTTTGGACGAACCAGTCAGGAGAGTCGAAAGATTACAAGTCGAAGGGCGACGAGGGCGGGAAGACCTAAGAGGACATGAGATGAGCAGATTCGATTAGATTTAGAAAGATTAAACCTCTCCTTGGACATGACCTCTGATGGGACGAGTTGGAGACATTATATTACGGTTAGAGAAACATAATGTCATACTAGTGGATAGGTTGCATTTAACTGTATGTCATCTAGTAAGAGTAGAATGTAATGATTTAGTTTATTCGTTATTCAGGCAGTCATTTACTTTGGTATGTACGTAGTGCATGGTTGGGTAAGTAGTTTTTTCATTTATACTGGTTCGTCCTTTTATCATTATTATTATTATTTTCTTTTTTTATTTTGTTATTTAATTTAATTTTATTAATATTTTTATTATTATTATCATTTATTATATTATATTTTTCTTTTGGGTCGAGTTGGGGGTCTCCACGGAAACAATCTCTCCACCCTGTTGTGGGGTAGAGGTATGATTGCGTACATCTTACCCTCCCCAGACCATGCTTAAGGGTGAGATTTACTGGACTTGTTTGGTTTGATTTGGTTACTTAAGGGGCATAATCGACTGTTTGGATTGGACCTAATCAAAGTTTACTTTGCAAGTTTTTGTGTTTGTGTAAAAATAGTTTTTCAAAAGTTCTTCTGAAAAAAAGAATTTCCATTAAAAAGGAGAAAAGTGTATGCAAAATATGTTTATCTACAACAAAAGTCAAAATATAGTGTATGCATATTATTACTTTTTTTGGCAAGTGCATATTATTACTGAGGAAGTTACTTTTGTAACATAAATTTAACAAATGACAAAAATATCATGAGTAATACATATTTTACAGTAAATTTGTCTTAAATTTAATATTTTAAATATTTACAAAAATATCACCGCGAAAAGCATTTCAAAAGAAATCCCAGATGTGCTTCTGACTTAGGCTTTGTTTGAATTATACACCGCAAAAATCAAAAGTCAAACGACAAAAGAAAAATTTATAAACTCTACTTTTGTGAAGAGTTTGCAAACACGCTATGTTTGCAAGTTCTACTGAAAAGCTAAGTTACTTTTGGCTCTTGAGAAAAACTTTTTAAAAAATGTATTTTTATAAAGAAGTTATAAATATTTGCAGTGGGGACTTTACTGTGGCAAAAATTAAAAAAATAGTGTGACAACTGGATATAATACGGGAAAATTTTTGGTTATTTTGATACTATCGATTTGTATATAAATAAAATTATCTTAAAAGTAAATTTTTAAATAATTATAAAATTGTCATCGTTTTAAGTCTCCCAGAAGCTACTCAAAGGGAGCTTTTGACTTTTGGACTTTTGGGGGCTTTTCCACCGCCAATCCATCGCCAAAAGCCAAAATCGCAAACAATGTAAAAAGGACTTCTGCGATTCAAAAGGCAAAAGCTGATTTTCAGTAAAACTTACAAACATAGCCTAACTTGGTAGGGGTCATTGCTTTTGCAGATTTGGTGCTTTGCACTACCCATAAATTATGAAGTATTTAATGTTGTTTTACTCAATAATTTTGATCTTAGCTACTAATATACTAATTTGATGACTAAGATTAGACATCTCACTTAAAATGACTTAAATGACTCATTTAATATCAACAGTCAGATTGTCAGATCAATGACTCAAATTAAACATATCCCCAAAAAAATGACTCAAATTAAAATTGAGCACGGTAAATAATTATTGAGCACAACAACATTAAGCACATGAAAATCTCTCTCGCACCACCCATTCATACTAATATTTTTCTTAATGCTAGACTCGTCCCATTAAATAATTAATAAAATAATAATTAAATAAATAATCATTAATTTTTTATTAACAAATTATTAATTAATGAAATATTAATTATTATTTTTAATAATAATTAAAATTTATAGCATTTAATTAATATTCTACCGACGATGTCGCCGAAATATTAATTATCATTTTCAATTGATTCTTTAGGTTACCAGTTTCACCACCGTAATATTAATTGTTATTTTTAAATAGAGTTTAATTTTTATGATTTTAATTTTTCGTTGGTAAAGGTGCTGTAATATTGATAATTATTTTAAATATAATTTAAAAATTCAGTTTAATGTCTAGAATTTAGTATTTAGAGTTTTAATTTTTTGACGGCGAAGGCAGCGTAATATTAATTACTATTTTCAATAAAATTTAGCACTTATTATTTATAGGTTTAGGGTTTAGTTTTTTAGTTTAATATTTAGGTTTTTAATTTTTCGACAGTGAAATTGTCATAATATTAATTACTATTTTTAATATAATTAATATTTAGATTTTATTCTCGTCTATAGTTTTGAAGAAAATCAAATTAACAAAATAATTAATTATTAATAAAACAATAGTAAAAAACAGTGTTATTTAAATGACCAGAATTTTAGTTACAAGCATCGGAATAATTGAACAAGTAACCTCCGCGAAAATCCTATTTCGAAATATAACCTCCTATTTCATTTTTTTATTTACTTTTATTGTTCTTTCACTTTAAAGTCATTAAAAGAAAAGGAAGGAAAGAAATAAAAGGCTAAACCATCTTAATACCTTCTAATCATGTCAACAGCCGGAAGACTCTTTTTTTACTGTATCATCCCCAACGGTGAAAAAAACTAGAGTTTAAAAGTTCAAACCATGGGTGTCGTCGTCGCAGCCTTAACCCATTCAGTTACCGCCCTTGTTGTGATCGCCTCCGACCTTATTGCCGTCTCATTCATTGGCTTTCGTGCCATCGCCGCCTTAGTAACCGCCTTCGCCTCCGAAGCCGCACACCTCGTTGCCATATGCAACAGCCGAACCAGGCGATTTTGCAATGAATGAAACCCTCGACACCGCACTCGACGATTGTCGTAGTTATTGCCGCCTTTGACTTTGTAACCGATGAACACCATGACCCAGCATGGCCCAACAGGTTCAGTCCGGATAACCTCGATGCCACTAATGCAATCCAAATTGTCACCGTCTTGTGGAGCTTATTACCAACTTTGTTGCTTTTGCTTCTAAATTTTGCCGCGTGTTCGGCATGACAGAATTCTTTGACATTGTCTCTGACTTTGCCCTTTAGGCCGAATTACTTGGATGACGAGCCATGCGCGGTGACATCAACCACCGTATGATAGAAGTTAACATCAATGTTCGAGAATGCATTCGACGGCCCCAAGGTATTTTTGGGCCGCCCAGCCGCAAGGCTAAATTTTTTTAAAAAAATTTTTTCGCCCATCGCCAATTTGGGGCGGCCAGGCCAAAAAAGGTGCCTAGGCAACCGCCTAGGCGCCGAATAGCTGTCTGTCGCGAATGCTTCGTTCAATATATAGGAAGAATGGAAGACGATACCGATCAGCATTGTGATTCGTCTGTCTCATCTAACGATACGCCGCCACGGTCACCGAAATAATCGTATTTGGGCTGTTTTATAGAAATTAAATTGGAAGAATCTAGTATAGAATGTTGATGATAATTTAGTCTCGACTATTCAGGTTCCGAACGAATGTACTACTGAGTTCCGAACGAATGTACTATCGGGTTCCGAACGAATGTACTACCGAATTCGAAACGAATGGATTGTTTTGATTTTTGAAATGAAAGTCCTCACTGAATTTGTCATTCACGGTGACATCGATCGCCGTATGATCAACGTTAACGTGATAGATCGAATAGCTATCTATATCATGCGTGAACGCATTTATGAGACAGTGGATGACGATGCTGAAGCAGTCAAAGTCGTCCAGCGATTCGTGGTGATGTCGTTTGCCTCGGATACCACCATGATGCCAAAGCTGTCAAAGAGAACTTTCACGAATGCCTCAACCCATCTATCTCGTATAGTCACAGTGTACTCGACTGGCATACGGTCCACACGTATGATTTTCGTTCAGTCGTGGTGAATTCAATAGCCATACACGTATAGTCGCGGTGAACTCGATGGGTGAGCCTTATCCCAACAAGTTTGCCTTTGCAACCGCCTTCGCCTCCGAAGCCACACACCTCATCGTCCTATGCAACAATATTTCCAAAAATACCCCCAACGATTTTGATGATTTGATTGGATGTTGTTGAACTGAATTTCGTAAATAAAAAATGAAAATTAAAATAAAATACATCATATCAATCCTTTCATCAATTTATTAATAATATAAAGTCGTTAGTTTGTTACAAATATTATCATCAAAGAAATTGAAAGAGATGTTTCGTACATTGGTAAATGGCAAAAAGAAATATACTGATATTCGTCGTCAATTTGGAAGATTTGTATATCCCAATTTTACGGTTGTGTTGCCATCTTATTACAGCTTGGAGGTAGATGAAACAAGCACAAGATATTGTAACAATCATCCTAATAAAGGAACTGGAGCTATCGATATGCTCACGAATTTGCACAAAGATGCTGGCAAACATGTGAAAGGAGGGCAACTCTCTTTATTCCGGATTCTTATATGTAGTGATTGCAGCTTACTCTGTCCCCAGAAACATCCCAAAATACGTAGACAACTCGGAATGAAGACGAACCTGGACAGTTGGAGCTCATCTTCGCTTCCGTCCAAAGCAGGTTCAAAGGAGCATGCAAACTCCATTAGGGGCTACTCACTTATCCCGGAAGACAAATCAATACACTTCACTTGTAAAAGTGGGTGGTTAATTGGTAGAAGGCTGTTGGTTTATCTTCCGGGATAAAGATAATTGCATAGAAGGATATGATGTGCCTTATTCTGACAGGGACGAAATCAGAGAAGAAAGCAATGTCGCCAATGAGGAGTAAGTTTCTTGTTGTTGTATCTATTTATATGGACTGGAATTATTATAATTGCATCGTGAACGTGGTATCCAGTTGTTCAATATCACAATAGAATATGAAAAGACTCACTCTGTTAGTAAAACGATGTAACTTTGTGTGGATCATGAAAATACTACACGCGCTGTCTATGAAAAACGCGATGTGTTAATGCATTTGGAAACAAATACCTTTGGTTTAGGGCCCGACTAAAATATCCGGATTAATCACGTATAGTCATGCAATGCATATTGGATGAATAAGATTTTACAAAATACACTATGTTAGGGTTTAAGGTTTAACAATGATGAGAAATACGCGACTGGACGTGGGGTATCTGAATAAACTAGTTGGGCCCTAAACCCTATAGGCTAAAACTGTGACGAGAACTATGTACTTGACGTGGTATATCTGAATACGTCGGACCCTAAATTTCATATTCTAGAATAATGACCAGAACTACGCGACAAGACGTGGTGTACCCGAATACTTTAGTCGGACCCTAAACCCTAGAGGCTAAAACAATTTCGACAACTACGCGACTAGACGTGGTGTACCCGATTACATCGATCGGGCCCCATACCCTAGATTCATAAACAATCAGGATCTAATAATTATTCCTAAATTCGTCTTCCTGACCTTTAACTAATCACTCTTGAGTCTTGACCCCATTCAGAATGTCACAACTCAATTCTTTACATATAATTGTACTATGTATGATTCATTCATCTCCAAGTCAAGATACTCCTACTAGAGAATACAATGAAGTATCTTTGTTCACAATAGTCGACTTGTACGAGAATATGATCTTATCTTACGTAGTGCGTCCAAAATAAGTGATATTGACACACATATTATTATGTCATCCTCCAGCACAATTTACTTTTATATTAGTTAATATATATTAATTAATAGAATATTTTTATTTTAAAATTTAATCGGTTAATCCGAATAGTGTCGTGGTAAATATGACGACAATCATGAATAATACGACTACATACGGTTAACCTGGTTACATCATTCGGTCACAATACCCTACTTTCTTAACTATCGACGACTTGTCTGAATTTCCCCATACATGTAATCCGAATCGTCGCACACACGTCATGCATCACAAGCACGACTACGCACAATGAACTCGGATACATAGTCGGGCCCTATAGCCTAATAATGAATGACGATCCATGTTCTTTTTTCCATTAATATATATCAGGATAGTGTCGTCGTTCATTCCTCGATGAATGCGGTAAACACGACTACATGCAGTGAACCCGACGTCGGCATTCGGTGCCCAACACTAACCATGTAATCGACCATAACATCATCGAACAACCGATGTTGTTCTATAACCTTCGCACTTCGGATGCCATATCTATCCCCCATTGGCGAGTTGGGGTTTATCTATGTGATTTGCTACGCTTGCTTGCCCCTATCAGTGTACTCTATTGCCTGTCGATTAGGTTAGCGATATTTTTTCGGTAGCCTTAAGTCGTCACGCTTTTTGGGAAGATTTTTCCTTATATACTTCCTTCGAAAGACCATAAGCTCGAAAAAGGCTAAGATTGTGAAAAGATCACTGCCATCTCACGAATTGGATTCTAACCCAATATGTTCCCTGTCTTCTCCACCATCAATCTGAAAATAAATAAAAGGAAAGAAAACCCAACTCAGCCAAGGCGATGACTCTTCCGGGATAAACACAATGTGTATCGGTCATTGTGGATAGTTGTGTGGTTGTATGGTAGTTGATGGACCGGCTAACTTATTTGGGTTTACCACGTATAGTCGTGATCTTAACGTCGGATGTGAATCAAATAATGGATGTTGTGCTAATTACAAGTTAATTGGAGCATGAATGCCACTTTCAGAATAACCATGATTGGCCGAGGTCGGGTCGATTTGTTGTATTTGTTCTGACTATGTTGTTCGGGATATTTAAGTATGATATAACAAAACTCTCGACAACGTATAGGCGGCTTTTAGGATGGATGAATTCCCAACCACACGTCACGTAAATGAGTACAACTGAATCCTTCTTCTTAAGTCACAATATGAAAAATTGGACAAGGTACGATACGAACTGCAGCACCTCACTCCCGCCATCCACTTGTAGTTTCATTTTTCTTATCAACACGACCATTGTTGCATGTCTTCTCATAGTGTCCGAGGATACCACACTTCTGGCAGTGATTCTTGCACTTCATTCTTGCTTCGCCCTTCGATGGAGAATGCAAAAAAATTGGCTTTCCTCTCTTCTTGCCAGGAACCTTTAGGATCGAAAAAAAGTGTGCATTGATGGGAACGACATGGAGATGTACGACGCGACATGGTTCTTCGTCATGCACCTTATGTAGTCTATCGCCGACGTGTTAATACTGTGTGAACTTTTGTTGTCATATACACAAGGTGACTAGGCTTGAATGTTCATCACGATTTCTGTCTCGTTAACGTTGAACTGGCGTGCAACCAATCCGTTAGCTTTGGTCTCGCCCATTGCCACATCAATTGTCACAGACTCATGTCTCGGCATAACCATGGAGCCAGCCTGCGTGCATTCTACCACTCCATTAGGACGCATAACAACTTTCAAGGTGTTTCTTGTTGAATCCTCTTTCTCACGTTGGTTTAAAAATCCCACAACATTACCGTCATCACGCAGAAAAATGGTAGACTCTGCATGGTTGAATTTCCATTTGGGATTGTACTGCAAAACTAAATCTGTTGTATCTCTACTAAGACCATATCTGGTGTAAATGAGATCTAATAAAG
>JAOYMZ010092692.1:0-10376 GCA_025802335.1 Pinguicula primuliflora | reverse complement strand
CCCCAAAAAAAAAAAAAAAAAAAAAAAAAAAATTATTTTTATATTTATATTTTTACTCTCAACAAAAATTATTGTGTTTTATTGTGTTAATTTCTTTATTCTGAAAATCGCGCCTAGCCGGCGCCTAGGCACCGCCTAGGCACTAGGCGGGGTGGCCGCCGCGAACTGGAGTCGGGCAACCACCCAGACCCCCATGGGCGGCCGTCCAGCTCGCCTGGCCCATCTGGGCAACCAAAGACGATAAGGCAGCCGCCTAGCCGCATAGATGGATGCTCGGATCGCCCAGATGGTTTTATACTTAATCACGATAAATTAAAAAAATAAATTAATATCTTGATTTAGGTTATAAAATTCATTCATAGTTCTAAGCCCATGTACAAACTTATTAATTAACCACAAAATAAACATAAGACTATAATTATAACCATCTAGTCTATAGAACACAACAATAAAAGGAATAGACTAGATAATAAAAGGTTGAATAATCTACTCTATGTCATATTCAACGCTCGTCTAATCAATAAGAAAAAAGTGGAATATATTATTGGGTGATGATGCATGTAAGACCCAATAATGACTTGTTGAAACAAGAATATAGAAGCAGATAAAGAAAAATTAGAGTTTGAATGATCAAGAGTTGGAAAGAAATGAGTCTAAAGAAGCATAAAGAGTATATGAAAATTAAGTGATGAAGATTTTGATTCAGATGATGAGAGATTAGTGATGGATGAAGAAGAATTTGAGTCAGGTGTGCATTATGCTAGAGATGAATATGACGAAAATGAATACTAGTTTTCGAATAGTTATTTTATTTTGTTGAACTTACTCAAATTAGTATTTTTTTTCATGCACTTAACATTCATGTTATTTTTAAGAAACATCATTAATTAGTTATTATTAATATTTAAATATTTTCCATGTTTTGAATTTAAAAAAAATATGAATTGATCGGGCGCCGCTTAGGCGCCCTGAGCGGTTTAGGTGTTGGATCATGTCCGACGCTCGCCTAGTGCTTAGAGCATTCACAAATACATCTTTTAGTGACGAATGCTTATATATATATTAATGAAATCTCGTACCGAATTATCGTTATTATCGTAAAATAATATAATTATTAATAAAAAAATCAAAGATGAGATTGTTAGTTGTATCACAATTCTAATCCATCGTTGACAAGAACATTTCTCTAAAACAGATTTTTCCTTATATTTGCCATGGTGGAAATTTTAGACAAAAGAACTTTCGAAGTCTCACCTCGTTAAAAAAAAAAAAAAAGTCTCACCTCGTTCCAATCACTTCCCATCGTTAATTCGCATTTGACAGTTTCTACCAGTTTGTTAATTCGAGGATGCAAAATCTGGGCAAAATATTTACTTGGAATTTGGGTTTCCTAATCGTTCCGTTACTGATTCTGAGTTCTTGTAGAGCAGAGAAGCTCAGCGGTAAAGAATGCGAAAATCTGGGATTTACGGGTCTGGCCCTTTGCTCGGATTGCCACGCCTTCGCTGAATACGTCAAAGATCAAGGTTCTTGTAGATTCTTTTAATCGATTTACGAAGAGATGGGGTTTGTTTATCTCTGCAGTGTTCCAAGATTTTATTTTTCCGTCTTTTGGCTTTCGATTTCCGCTGATTGATTGATAAATTTGGGTCTTATGTACAAATTTCTTAATTTGTTGAGAATGAAGAAAGCATGTAGGTGTATATTCAACCGTGTTTGCTGTTTTGGTCGTAAGACTTTGAAACTTCTTTGAGGGGTTTGTAATCCAAGGTCGAATCATGGAAATTGTTTCACCTTTTCAACTTACGGTATCTGGTTCGAGATGGACTTGTTATGAAACTCTTCTAGTAGTATAAAACTGTTAGCGGAATTGCGGTGACCATCCTGCTATAGTTTTTGTTCGTAGCTATTTTGCTGTCCTGTTTAAACTAGTGCTTTAATTTTCATAAATTATATCAGGAGTGATGTGTGTTGTTCTTGAGAATCAAAGCAAATTATCTTTTATATACAAGTCATATCGAGTAGGGATAATCAAATCCAAGTAGCTCAACTGGTGAGTTGGATTAGACCTTCCAATGTGTAGGTATAGTTTTCGATACCTTACCTATCCAAAAAAAATATCGAGTAGCGTTAAAATTTTCTATAAGAGCCTGAATGATTATTGCACGGGTAATACTAATTTGAATTTATTTGAAAATGTTGAGAATTCCTGTTATATGTTTTTGTGACAAAATAATAGGAATGCGAATAAAAAATATGATTGGTAAAATATTTATTGTTCTCGACTTTTGATATCTTCCGGGTTTTGGCATTCCTATGAAAAGGGGAGCCCCAGTGAGCTTTCTCAGATGTTCTGTTTCTCATGGTTTTGATTGTAAGTAACCAACAAAATATGAAATATACAGGTTAAGATTTTTTTCTTCTTGAAACTAGCAGTATTTGTGTTTAAAAACTTTGATCCTTGGGTTGTCCAATCAAGACAATTTACTCGGTACGTTCCGTTATCAACAAGTATACGTCTTTACCCATACCCTCATGATGACTTATTGCTAGTCAACTTCCTGATGACTGCAGAGCTTGTATCTGATTGTTTAAAGTGCTGTGCTGAGGATTCTGATGATGCCACAAGCAGGGTATGCCCATATGCTAGTGTTCTCGAATACTTATCTAAATTTTTTGTGCTGGATGGTTTCTCCTTTGAAAAGCAAAATACAGTTGTTTCTTGATTAACTAGGCCTTCTTATACATCAGTTCTGTTTCTTGTTTCTATCTAGTTTTATGTGACTTTCGCCATTTTTTCATTCTCTTTTGACAAGTTATGAATAATGTCTCACTCTCAACTATCAGAAAAAATAAAACATATCCCACTCCCTTTTCTGATATTTAACCGTAGAAGTTTCCGATGGATTTTACCAAAATTGTGTTTCTTGTGTATATTCAGAGAATGTAACTAGTAAGGCTTTAAGAAATATCCATCAGATGTTCAGTTGTTGTGATCTCTCAAACCACTCATATGTGAGAACATCTCCTCATGGAAACAAAATATAAACCAAACCAAACCAAACATACCCAATAAATCCCTCCCGTACGCAGGGTCTGGGAAACAAAATATATGGTTGTATTTTATATGAAATTTTGTTCTTTTTTTATTTCGTTAATTATTTACCACTGAAACCTCTATTGTCCTTTTCCAATTCTTTTGCAGATTATTTATTCTGGTGCAATCTTAGAGGTTTGCATGAGGAAACTAGTTTTTTATCCTGAACTGGTTGGATTTATTGAGGAAGAGAAGGATAAATTTCCAATGGTCAAAGTTCAATATGCGTACAATTCTCCTCCAAAGTTGATCATGTTGGATGACCACGGCGACATTAAAGAAACCATTAGGTTAGTCTACTGAGGAATCTTAAAATTTGGTTAGATAGTTAGATTAGATAGGATATGCATTGCCATTTAGTTCCGTTTTCTGTTGCCACTAGGATTAGCAACTTGTTATTTTAGACTTCTTGCACCTTGATCACAAAAAGGCGAGAAATGATATAAGTCACCCCCACTATGTGCACAACCCCCACTCACACCATGTGGGAGCACACACACATGCATGTTGGTGTGTGGGGGCCCCATATATATGAATGTGAGAGGGTGTTGGGGTGTTGTCCTACGGGGTGCCTTATATCAATTTTGCAAACGGGCTGGTAATGGCCCAAACAAAATCTTATAATTTGCAAGGTTATAAATTCATAAGAACTTTCCCCAGAAAAAGTTTCTGTTATCTCACCCTTTCTTGTCATTGTCTAACATGGATGATTTGATAGGAGTATGGTAGTACCCTTGATTGCTATTTATTTGAGTGCGTGCGGAATATCTCCACACATTCAACAAAACTGGAAAAAAAAAATAACATCATAAACATGTCATTGGTAACAGACGTTTAACTTGAGAATAACTTTATAAACATATTAAAATTTCTTATGTCCAGAGTTGTGTTTCTGGCCGTCGGATTGAAATCAAACAGTCCAGATCAATCCATCATTTTGCTGGTCTTCGGGTGGTTCTAATCATGATCTAGTTTGTCATTAAATGATGGATTAATTTGGATCGTCTGATTTCAATCGGCCATAAACACAACTCTTGACATAAATTTTTTAATATGTTTATAACATTCTGAACTCGATAATTGTTGGTATCTCTACCTGAAACATTTAGTTGATCTATAGTTACGTGACTGTTCTCTCTCTTTGTGCTTCCGATGATACATATGCAGAATTGACAACTGGAAAAGAGAGCATGTACTGCAGTTTCTGAAGGAGAAAGTTAAACAAGTATCCGAGGTTTAATCATCATTCGTCTGCCGATTCTCGCCGAGGCTGATGATCTTGCGGTGTCTGGAAGACTTCATTTGTAATCTTATTCACAGCAATACTATTTACATGGCTTTACAATTGCAGTTCACCCTCCATTACCAGAAGTATGAAATCAATTTTTCCAATGTGGATAAAGAGTAGTTTCATAAGTTTATTGTTTATAGCCTCAATGAGATATTTTCCTGTTTAGGCTTTGAGAATAGAGAGTTCAGCAAAACTCACAAAATTATTGAGTTTTTTTATAAGTAATGTCGTTGAGGGGATTTGAATAAAATTGTACGATATTATTAAGTTAATTGGGAGCATGAAGATGCACCCGCTACAGGAACAGTAGAACTTCCTATTGTACTCTCCAAATGGAGTTCAAATTCATCACAATGAATAATAAGGTTACAAATATTCTCGTCCCTTAATGTGCTTTCTAGTATAAAGCTTGGAAGCATGCAGTCAGAGATCCAATTTCATGGTGGATTAGGATAACATCTAACCTGCAGAAACAGGGGTTTCTCAACCGGAACTTGAAGCAGCCACTTCGATCTTTTCTAGTTCCGAGTTTGTGGCCAAAGGCTCCGAAAAATCGGGAGCTTTTGGAATGAGCCCGAGTAGCTTGAACATCATCTGATCAGCATCATAGTCATTGTTAGGGGTCGTTAGCAGTTTCTCCCCTGTGAAGATTGAATTAGCTCCAGCGAGAAAGCAGAGTGCTTGCTCGGGCATGGAGAAACGGACTCTGCCAGCTGAAAGCCGAACCATCGATTTCGGCATAACAATACGGGCCGTTGCAATCATCCTAATCATCTCCCAGATCTCAACTGGCTGAAGTATGCAATACAAAAATGACAAGGATCAACTATTCATGATTCTACATTACCTGTCTCATTATTTTGCTGTCCTAGACATAGTAATGTTTTTGACAAGAATTTTTTGCTACCGGACGTTATATGCCGGACCGTCCCAAATTCTAATCCCGAGCGTCCATTGTTGATCCGACGGTCAGGATCAACAACATTTTAAAAATTAAGTAATCC
Source organism: Pinguicula primuliflora (assembly GCA_025802335.1). Taxonomy (NCBI): domain Eukaryota; kingdom Viridiplantae; phylum Streptophyta; class Magnoliopsida; order Lamiales; family Lentibulariaceae; genus Pinguicula; species Pinguicula primuliflora. The sequence continues at coordinate 4,984 of JAOYMZ010092692.1, read as the reverse complement.
ACTTCTGGCCATGTGATCAACAATAGACGCCCAAGATTAGAATTCGGGACGTAAGAGCATTTGTTTGGGATATACTGTCCCCGTTTGAAAATTTTCGCAGATTTTTTATGGCTTATTTCAGTTGCAAGCAGATACAGTATCACTAAGTCACCACTCTAAATGGTTGATGTTACAAAGAATTACCTTCTGATCCTGGAGGGGTGTGCCTTTCACCGGAACCAGTGCATTAATGGGAACACTCTCAGGATGTGCAGGAAGAGTTGCCAATGTATGCAGTAATCCGACTCTGTCTTCCTCGGCTTCTCCAAGACCAATAATTCCTCCTGATACAGCGGCTTTACTTGATCATGAACTATATTCATTGCTTGAGCTATATTATCTCATCATTTGACAGAAAGTGGTCTCCATTGTCGGTTGACCATACACATAAATTCAGAAATAAAACAAACATAACAAATATCTTTTATCAGTTTACCTGAGCAGACATTGATGCCTGCTTCACGAACGTGCTCGAGGGTTTGCAGACGCTCATCATAAGTTCTGGTCGTTATAATATTAGGGTAGTATTCTCTTGAAGTATCAAGATTATGATTGTAAGCTGTAAGACCTGCCTCCTTGAGGGCCAATGCTTGCTGTTTCTCCAACATCCCCAAAGTGCAGCAGACCTCCATCCCCATACCCCTAATCAGTAATCACATACAAGATAAAAGGAATAACCAAATATTGCAGATGTAAGGACTAAGGAGGACGGAATAACAGAAGAAATTAAGCAAGTCAGACAAACAGCTTGCTCTAGCAAAGAGCAAAACTAAACTCGAGCACATCCAACGCACCAGTAATATTTCATAGGCCAAGAATGACTTCAGATGTTTATATGATCTCATTGAGTTGAATAGTTATTGAAATGATAAACAACTTGAATCAATGCATATGGCCTTCTGTCAAAATTCAATTACCTTATCTCTTTGACGTATTCTAAGATTTGGCTGAAATTGGTTTTTCTTCCTATCGTGTCTCTCCATGCAGCACCCATACAGAAGCGAGTGCTACCAGCCTCTTTTGCCTGCAAAATGCAAAATACATCCCAGTAACGCATCAATCTGTTAAACGTGCATGTGGTGAAGGTGAGTGAAATAAGCACCGAGAACAGAGTTCCTTTGTGGTAATCTAGGGGAGCTTGCTAACACTTTCTATCAGGCATCTACAATCATTTATGAGTTTTATGACGGCGCCATGATTCATCCAATACGAGAATGTTATCCCATACTAAGCAATTAGCCATTTGCCCAGAAATTTTCTGGTGCGGGATGCTTTGTACCAGACAGCATTTCTTATGTACCGTATTCTAATCCTGGACGCGCCCGGATTTAAACACTCATTTAACTTAAGTGATCTAATCCTGACCGTCAGATCAACACTGGACAGATAGGATTAGAATTCAGTACATAAGAAATGCCCTACGGTACATAGCATCCGGCATTTGAAAATTTTCCGCCATTTGCCCCACTTAAAACATTTGCACACTGATTAGGCCAAGGCATAGCTCCAACACATACAGAGGCTAGTTAATATGGAAACAATGAGCTAGGCAGACAATGATTACAAAATTATAATAAGAAAAAATGACTTGGTGTCACCCCAATTACTTCAATTTTCATTATCACAAATACATATGAGTACAGGACAATCACCTTCGTTGCTGCTTCCAGGACAACATCTTTAGTCATAAGCTTTTGTGCTTTTAGTCCAGTGTTGTATCTGGACGACTGAGGGCAGTAAGAACAATCTTCACTGCAGCCACCAGTCTTAATAGATAAAAGAGTACATTGTTGAACTTCCCTGAAGTTGTGAGCGTGCCTGTGAACTTGAGCCTGCAGACCAATATAAACTGATGACTGTGGCAGCTTACAAAAAGATGAAATATAAGATAAAAGTACTAATTGTTCTAAACTGTGTCCTCCTAAACCCTACATCAGCAAACGCACTTCTCAGGGCAAATTAAGAACAACAATCAGTTTCCTCAATCACCAGGATATGAAATTTAACAGTGAAAACCAAGGCTTGACTTAAGAGCTCTAACTTCTGTTTAACTTTCATTGCCCAAAAGAACCAATTTTTGAGGCTCGAGGAAGAGTAATCAGTGCAAGAAAATGCAATGCGTGTAAGAAATTAGTATCAATTGCATAGCAGAACAAACGATAAGCAAATGCCGTCAACATACGGCGTGAAATAGGAGATCGAGAATCGGGGAGTCGTATACGGCCTTTATTTCTTCTCTTCTCCAATCATTCCTAGGCCCCCCACTTACGGTCCTCTCTGCCTCCACCGCGGCGGCGGACGAGGAGTAGCTGTCGGCTGCATTCAGCTGCAATCTCATCAGTGGCCGCCTAAATGATCTAGTCATCCACATCATATCTTTCCGTTTGGAGAAGAAACTGAATCGAAGATAAACCTGAATTGTACGTAGAAGAAAGAGTTTGAGGCGTGAGCAAGCACAGTACGTTTTAGCTTCTCCTCGGAGATTCCAAGGTTGCAAGCAATATGGTAGTTGTAGAAATTAACGTGTATCAAATTCGGTACATTAAAATTTTATTTTCTTATCGATTTTAAAATGAAAATTGAATGTATTCATTATATTCAAAATAGTATTTTGATTTTGACCCCTTTAATGTCAAAAATTAAACCTTATAAAATATGTTTTAAGCAAAAAATTTCAGATCATAAATTAATTAAAATGTCTTATGTATTTTTATTCGTAGAATTTAAATGAGACGATCTAGATTAATCCGGTCAATATGATGAACTGAATCAATCTAAAAACTTAGCAAAAATATTAAATTAATTTATATTGTCTAAGTAGAAACACAAGTAGGGACACAGCATATTTTAATGAGTGATTCTACATGTCCCAACACTTTGTCCCTAATTCATCCCTATATGTAGTTTAATTAAAAATTTTGCAAGTTTAGTATATCATTTAAATGTTATTAAGAATTTTGTATGTTAAATAACTAATCTTTATTTTTATAGGGATAAATTATGGACAAAGTGTTGGGACATGTAGCATTATTCTATTTTAATCTGATTATATAGATCTCAAAATTTTTCATGTTTTAAGCGCCGAAAATTTAATCAAAATCCTAAATGATTTGATTAAGTAAAATCCTAAATGATTTATTTCGATCAAGTCTATAGAGGGCAATTATGTCATTGCAATATATTAATAGGTTTCACATTGCCCTCGCCGCCGTCTTCTTCTTCTTCTTGGCGCTTGCACAATTTCCTGCAACTTGAATTCCACATGAATTTTTGCAGATAGAAAAAGCCTTTGATCCAAAGCGTACTCTGAATCCTGATCTGTCTGTCGTTTGGATCCACCCTTGTCCAAATCGAATCCTATGGCGCAGATCTGGAATCGATTTCGGCAACTCACTTTTGGTTCAGGGAAGTCTGCTGGTAGAAATTCTTCAGGACGCATCACTCTGTTTCACAGAGGGGGTGGAGCGAAGCGATTGCAGCGAAGAATTGATTTGAAACGAAGCACCACGTCTATGGGTATTGTAGAAAGGATCGAATATGACCCTAATCGTTCTTCGCGAATAGCTCTAGTACGATGGAAGGGTGGTGTCCACCAGAAAAAATGCAATTCAATTGAAGAAGAAGTGGCTCCGCCGGTGACTAGACTCGAATCTACCACCGCGACCACCATCCGCGGTCCATTTGCCTTTTCTTCCATGCCCTCTTGCGTCAAGGATGTTTACTCCCCTTTAAAGGCTAGGGCTGTATCATCCCTTTCTTTGGGAAGCTCTTTCTCTGTCCCAAGGATGGCTGTAGCTGGGGCTATGCCCCATTTCTTCGTTTGTCGAAAGAGTGAGCAACTGGGAGGAAAAAATAACACGTTCTCTCTTGGCGAGATCCGAAAGTGGAGTACTGGTAGCAGTCTCTGGGCACATAGGATCAAACGGAAAGCAGCGGTCTCTTGGCACAGTAAGAAAGATGTTGCTGGGCCTGTTGGAGCTTCTCATCATAGCAAATCGAAGACGAAGACGAAGATGATAGACCAAGGATCGAAGAAGAAATTCGATCGTGTACCTGTCACTTATATGATAGCGAGTCATCAATTGGAAGCGGGCAAGATGGTGATGAATTGGTCTAAACCTGCTTGAATCAACTCAAGACTCAAAGCAAGGCTTGATCTTGACCATCGTGTTTTGTTGTTCTTCGAAATTAGCAGTTTTAGACTCTAAATAAGCAATCTGTCCGTCTCTATTCCTCTGAGAATTTTGATGGGAGGCGCTGTGAAATTGCCGTTCGTCTATCTTATTCACAGTATTGCGTCTTACGTTCTTTCTTTGGTCCAAGATTGACTCTCATTTCATGGGCAGCACGAGCTGGGGTTGTCGGCCGCGTGATAGCCCGTCGTTCATGGACCGAATTACCTAAGCAGTTTAAAAATGGTTAGGCGGGCAAATAAATTGCTTAAGCGCTTAACGGGCTAATGTCCGCATACGGCTTTCGTTCATCTATGTCCTCCTACGAATTACTTTAGTACGAAATGAAATGCTTTTCTGAAGAGTAAGGTTAGCGCTGAAGAGGCAAAGGTCACTACAAAGTGCAATTTTTTCTGCTCCCGGTTCCGACCGCAAGATGCAGCAGGGGCGGGCCTTATGTTATAGAAAATTATTTGCCGTCGGATCTAATGGTCGCGATCAAATCATTTAAATTAAGCATTCTCGTGTTATTTAACCGTTTAGGTTGGGTTCGAAACTTTGTTTGGATTTTTTTCTCTCATCTTCATCATAGATGATTCGGACAGAGGAAGCGAAGTGAACGAAGCTGATTTAGAGTTAGAATTTCTTACGACTAAGGACGAAGCCAAATTGGACTTGGTATTTCTATAGCTCCTTCATCGCTCTAACTAGTTTCTCCGGATTCCCTTACAAGCTTGGGGTTAGGGAATGATCTAAATTTCGGCAAGGGTAGT
>JAOYMZ010092691.1:0-10376 GCA_025802335.1 Pinguicula primuliflora | reverse complement strand
CTTCTTGGGGATAGAAGTGATGAGATCTAAGAAGGGTATTTATATATCTCAGAGGAAGTATGTTCTTGATCTTTTGGATGAGACAAGGTTGCTAGATTGCAAACTGGTTGACACACCTATGGTACTTAACCATGGACTGAAGATAGCAGAAAGAGCTGAATTAGCTGATAAAAGTAAATACCAACACTTGGTGGGAAAATTGATCTATTTGGCACATACACAGCCTGATATCTTGTATGCTGTAGGGATGCTGAGCCAGTTTATGCATAGCCCTCAGAAAGATCATATGGAGGCAACTTTCAGAATCTTGAGATACTTGAAAGGATCACAAGAAACTGGAATCATGTACTCTAAGAACGAACATTTGGAGATTGAAGCTTATACTGATGCTGATTGGGCAGGTAGCCCTGCTTATACTGATGCTGATTGGGCAGGTAGCCCTATGGATAGGCATTCTACTTCGGGGTACTTCACCCTTGTTGGAGGGAATCTTGTCACTTAGAGAAGTAAGAAGCAGAATGCGGTGGCAAGATCTAGTGCTGAGGCAGAGTTTCGATGTATAGGCAGTGGAGTGACAGAAGTTTTATGGCCTATAAAGCTGATGACTGAGCTTGGATTTCCACCCAAGCATGCATGGCCGTTGACGTGTGATAACAAGGCAGCTATTCACATATCAGAGAATCCGGTTGAGCATAATCGAACAAAGCATGTTGAGATTGATCGTCATTTTATCATGGAGAAGCTGAAAGATAAGATTGTGACTCTTCCATTTGTGAGATCTGAAGATCAGCTAGCAGACATATTGACGAAAGTTGTTAATGGTCGTTCATTCCATGATGTGTTGTCAAAGTTAGGTGTCGGATGTCTACCACCTAACTTGAGGGGGAGTGTTAATCCTTTCCTTATTTTGTGATCCCTAAATCTTAGGAATCACATCCTTGATTGGAGGGATTTTGAGTATTCTTTGTATCTATAAATAATGTAAAGGAGACCATAAACAAGATAAGAGAAAAAAGAAGAAAAAACGGAAGAGCTCTTCTCGTGGGGTAGGTTATTGCCGAAATATGTAAACCTTCGTATTTTCTTTACAATTTCGCTTATTACGCAGATCTACTGTGCCCTGCTAATTTGAGATATTCTTCACCGATTACATGGCCAAAAGTAAGAGAAAATCAATTGATGTGGCCAAAACCTCAGAGAAATGCACTGAGCGCAGTAAAACCTCTTCACTGGCACCATTTACTCTCGTATATTGAAAAGATTCAGACTTACCAAAAAAAATTGAAAAGATTCAGTCGCACATGAAAGGTATGTGTCGGATGTCTGTTATCGCACCATACTCTTGTTGGGCGCAGCGGATAAAAATAATAATAATGGAGAAATCTGGTAGGTGCAGAAAATAAATGGACACCAAGAATTTAACGTGGTTTACCCTCAATTTTGGGCTACGTCCACGGAACAAATTCCGAAAAATCTTCCACTATGAAATAGTAGGTACAAGAGAGTCTTCTCTAGAACATCTAGAGACTAACCAACACCGGAGATCTACCCAACAATATTTCCCCAATATTTTGTCACTTCCCCAATTTAGGAACACCCTAAATTACTCTCTTTTTCTCACACAATAAAACCTCCTTCTTCTTCTCCTCGTTGGAGCTGTGCTGATTGTATGTCTTGTAAACTGAGGCTGAAGCCTCTATTTGTAGGCAGTACGAACGAAAGAAAACAAGCCGCAAATCACGACCTTCAGCAGCAAATCTTGAATGCTTCATCGCCAACTTTATGCAAATGTGGGCAACTTGGCTTGTAGTGCCAACTTTTCAAACATATATTTATGTTGGATGGCCCCCTCCATGTGGAGAGGGACATCACAACAATTCTCCCCCTCCTGATCACATGGAGGGCTCCATCATCCCGGCAGCTGTACGACAGAATTCAAAGTCTCCCCTTGGAAGTATCTTTGTCAACATATCAGATCCATTCTCTTCAGTGTGAATCTTTTCGAGTTGTAATTTCTTCATTTCCAATACATCTTTGATCCAGTGATATCGAATATCAATATATTTTGATCTGGAATGAAATGATATGTTCTTCGAGAGATGAATAGCACTTTAACTGTCACAGAATAGCTGATACTTCTCTTGGTAAAAGTCAAGTTCATTCAAGAACTTCTTCATCCAGAGGAACTCCTTGCATGCTTCCGTTGCTGCAATATACTCAGCTTCAGTCGTGGACAAAGCGACACACTTTTGTAGTTTCGACTGCCATGTCACAGCTCCCCCTGCAAATGTAACCAGATAACCTGATGTAGACTTTCTCGAGTCAACATCACCCGCCATATCTGCATCTGTATAACCAACTAATACAGGCTTCGCATCTCCAAAACATAAACATAATTTGGAGGTGCCTCGTAGATACCTAAATATCCACTTTACTGCGGACCAATGCTCCATTCCTGGATTTGAAAGGAATCTGCTTACTACTCCAACTGAGTAAGCGATATCTGGTCGTGTACACACCATTGCATACATCAAGCTTCCAACTGCTGATGAATATAGAATTTTTTCTATATTTTCTTTCTCATCATCTGTTGAAGGACTCTATTTAGAATTTATTCTAAAATGATTAGCAAGAGGACAACTGACCACTGTAGATTTATCCATGTTGAATCTTTGAAGTACTTTTTCGATGCACTTCTCCAGTGATAACCATAACTTCTTGGCGCATCTATCTCTAATGATTTGTATCCCAAGAATTTGAGTTCCTGATCCCAAATCTTTCATGACAATTGACTTGTTCAGGTCCTTCTTTAGATTGTTGATCCTTGAAGTATTTTGACCAACAATCCAGTGCTCTGGAGAAGTCTTTTTGTATCCTTACTCCCCCATAGCTGATTCGAACTTCTTATACCACTGTCTTGGTGCTTATTTCAAGCTATAAAGATTTTTCTTCAATTTATAAACGTAATTCTCTTTATCTTTTTTCACGAAACATTGTGGTTGCTCCATGTATATTTCTTCTTCTAAATTTTCATGTAAGAAATCGTTTTCACATCCATTTGCTCGATCTCAAGATCGACGCATGCTGCTAAGCCTAACACGATGTGAATGGATTTCATCTTAACAACCGGTGCAAATATCTCATCAAAGTCAATGCCCTTCCTTTGGCTAAATCCTTTTACAACCAATCTAGCTTTGAATCGTGGCTAGAGATTGTGTTCTTCATGTTTGATTCTGGATACCCACCTATTTTTCAATATTTTTCGATCCTTGGGAGCTTCCAACTCAAATGTCTTATTGTCATACAAAGATTGCATTTCATCCTATATAACTTCAATCCACATTTGCTTGTTTTCATTATTCATAGCATTTTCATATCTTTCACTTTTTCGAATTGGAGAAGTGGTGGATTGGCATCGCTATCTTGGTCATTATCACCATCTTCATTAACAAGATCATCATCATTATCAAGATTAGTCTCTTTAGAATCATCTGAATGGTTCTCCTCTGATTCATGATTTTCAACTTCATCTCCAATTTGTCCTGGCATCGTCATTGGAGGGACTATCGTCATGTTTGTTGAGTTACCATCAGATTTAGGAATATCTTCATTCACTTTTACAATGTCGTCAATGGCTTGATCTTCAACAAAAATAGCATCACAACTTCTTATGAGCTTCTTCTGAACTAGATCGTAAAATCTATAGCCAAATTGATCTTGGTCATAACCGATGAACATGCAATGTCGTGTCATGGAATCTAACTTGGACCTCTCGTCGTGTGGGATATGAACAATTGATTTGCAATCAAAAATCTTCAAATTCTGGTAGGAAACTTCTTTTCCGAACCAAATCTTTTCTGAAGCTTCATACTTCAGAAGTCTGCATGGTAAAAGATTCAGAATATAGGCTGCTGTAAGAATAACTTCTCCCCAAAACTCTTAGGGCAACTTTGCTTGTGAGAGTAAACATCTGACTCTCTCCATTGAGGTTTTGTTCATCCTGTCAACCAGGTCATTTAATTGTGGTGGTTTTGGTGGTGTCAATTGATGTCGAATACCATGCTCTTTACAATAAACATCAAATGATCCAATGTACTCTCCTCCGTTATCTGTGCGAATGCATTTCACCTTTTTATTGGTTTGTCTCTCTACCAGAGTTACAAATTGCTTGAAAGCTTCCAGAGCCTTATCATTTGGCTTGAGAAGATATATTCAAGTCTTCAGCGAATGATCATCAATGAAAGTCACAAAGTATTGAGCACCACCAAATGACTTTGTCATTGGCCAACACAAATCTGAGTGTATTATATTCAACACGTTCTTTATTCTGGAAGGCATCGAACTTTTGAAGGTAACTCTATTTTGCTTTTCGGCCCGATAATCAGTACACTTTATCAACTTGACTTGATCCAATTCAGGTATCACCTTCTTCTGGACAAGACTTGTCATTCCCTTATCACTCATATGGCCAAGACGTTTGCGTCATAACTCGATTGTACTATCATTCTCTACCGCATTGATAATACTTTGGGAGAGCTTTGCCTGCAATAGATACAATTTCGAGTGTTTCCTACATTTAGTAATCACCAAAGACCATTTGTTGAGCTTCCACTAGCTACCGTGGAAGATGCTTCGAAAATCTTCTTCATCAAGTTTGTGAACAGAAATAAGATTCAAGCGCATTTTCAAACATGTCTGACATCTTTCAGGAGTAGTCTGTTACCATTCTCCATCTCTAGGAAATTATCTCATTTGTCAAACACTTTTGATAGTTTGGCATTTTCCATTTTTATAACACAAAAATCTCCTGATGTGTAAGATAAAAAGAATTCTTTGTGAAATGTAACATGAATGGTAGCTACTGTCAATTTCCCATCTGGTATCCTGGGTAGTGAAATTGACAGTATCAACATCATGAACAACGTTGAACTCATCGGCTACACTTGCTTCATCATCATTATTGTTATCTCATTTGGATTCTCCGCCTTTATCCTTTTTTTTTCATTTTTGAGCTGTCGGCAGAACCTCTTAATGTGTCCCTTATTTGATTTTCCTCTGCTCTTGTCACGTTACTTTGAATTGAATCTGTTCGTACTCCGCCCTCTAAAATCAGCAACCATAATATCGGGATGTGGTGTAGAGGCACTTTGCATACGACAGCTCATTTCTTCATTCAAGATTTCACTTTTAACTAGCTTCATAGTAATTTGTGGGGAGCTGACAAGTATAACCTTAACCGTCTCTCAAGACTCTGTAGAGACGTAAGTACGAGAAGAGCGATAATTTCTTCATTAAAATTTATGCCCATACTTGATAATTGCGTCAAAACTCCTTGCAACTCATTGAGATGATTCGCAATCTAATTACATTCCCGATATCTCATTTGAACTAATTTATTCAGATAAAATAATTTGTTGTAGTTGATTTTTGAAGCATATAGGCCCTCGAGTTTATTCCATAAACTCTGGGCATGCATTTCGTCATTAATGTGATTATACACATTTTTTTAATAAATTGTCGAATAAAACTGCAAACTTGCAGATGATCGAATTATCATTCTTCATCTAACTTGCCTTCGGGTTTAGTCGATGTAAACAACTGTAGATGCATTTTTCATCACGAACAGAAGATCCTTCATCTTGCTTTTCCATAGGTGGTAATTAGTGTCATTTAACTTGATTATGTTGCCTGATTTTACCTCCATGATGTTCGATATCTTTGACCGAGTGGATAATAATCTGACTTATTTTCTAAGTGGAGGATCCACTTATTGGCAACCACAGAGCGTACGATAAGCAGATATATACACACTACGCTCCGATATCACTTGTTGGGCGTAGCGGATAAAAATAATAATAGAGGAATCAGGCAGGCACAGTAAATAAATGAACACCGAGGATTTTAACGTGGTTCTCCCTCAATCCTGGGCTACGTCCACGGGACAAACTCCAAACAAATTATTCCACTATAAAATAGTAGGTACAAGAGAGTTTTCTTTAGAACTTCTAGAGGTTAACCAATGCAGGAGATTTACTCAAAAATATTTCCCCAATATTTTTGTCACTGCTCCCAATTTAGGAACAATCCTAAATAACTCATTTTTTCTCACAAGAAAACTGCATTGTATTTTCTTCTTCCGTTGTTTGAAATTGAAGAATGTCTCTGTATTTATAGTCTTCAGGCAGCACGTGAGAAAATATTTCTCACATTTCCAGCACCCACAAATCTTGAAGGAAACCGCAGATCTTGAATTGATCTTTAAATTCAACAAAACTTTAATTATTGGATGACCCTCTAGAGGGACCATCACAACAAAAAGAATATCTATTGGTGCTATTTCGTTCCACTTTATAAATTTAGTCCATACTAATTCATGCAACTGTACCATTGTAAATCTAGACAATGCCCCCTGATTGGGGCACCTCAAGCTTGATTCTCTTGATTGCTTCTTCTTGGAGAATCTACACATTTTTCAGACATATCAAACATATCGAGTATGCTTTGCAGTGGTGTGGCAAGGTACTACAAGCAGTGTTCCGGAAATGCCCCGCCTCACGCTAATCGGCCTGGTGGGGCGGTCTGACCCTTACTCTACAAGCTGGAATCTCTAACTTTCTTCTTCAGCACAGTGACAGACACCTTGCTGTCTTGGAGTCTATTGCAGCCAGCATAGCCTAAGATTTCCCATCTTCTAAGAAGAAGCTGTTAGAGCACGTTGCCGTGTCCATTGTGGAAAAGTTGCAAAGGAGGTAAGGCCCAATTCAGAAGCAGTTTTTAAATGCACAAAAATTCGTGGAAATAGTTCGTAAATGAAATGTCTGTTAGTAATTCTACGCCTATACTAACTGACTTCCCCCACTAGACAACCCACGAACTCTCTTGCACAATGCTTTTATATGCGCCACGGTTTTCACTTGGCTGTTTACATAGGAAGCTCTGAACTTTTAGTTTTTACAGACCAAGATGGCCAACTCCTTTCTTCTCCTTTGCCTCACATGTTTCTTCCTATCTATCTTCTGCACCGGTTGGTTTTACATGTTTCTTCTTCTCTTGTTTTGTTTTGATGGATTCTTTTTCAGATATGGGTCTAACTATTATTATCTATTGCAGATGGGATCCCACTCGTCATCGTCAACAACTGCAAGGATCCCATTTGGCCGGCGATTCTCGGAAGCGCCGGTCAGAAAACACCTAATGGCGGTGGCTTCCTTCTCCCGGCGGGGAAACAAGCGGTGGTGGAAGCATCCAAATATTGGTCCGGGAGAATATGGGCCAGACAGGGCTGCCGTTTTGACTCCGCCGGAAGGGGCTGGTGCCAGACCGGAGACTGCAACGGCAACCTGGCATGCCGGGGAATCGGTGGCCAGCCTCCGGCGACAATCGTTGAGATGACACTCGGGACTGTGGCCAATCCCCTGCACTATTATGACGTGAGCTTAGTCGACGGTTTCAATCTCCCCGTGTCGGTGATTCCGGTAGGCGGCAGGGGAACCTCTGCCTGCGGCGTGGCGGCCTGTGAGGCCAATGTGAACGCTTACTGCCCATCAGCTTGGCGGGTTCTCAGCCGCGGAGTGGTGGTGGGGTGCAAGAGTGCGTGCCTGGCAACCGGAGATGATAAGTATTGCTGTTCCGGGAAATATGGCAGTCCGAGAACATGCAAGCCCACGATTTATGGTCATTTTTTCAAGAACATTTGCCCACGAGCTTACAGTTATGCTTACGATGAAGAGACTGGGCTCAAGACCTGTAGAGCTAAAAAGTATGTCATCACATTCTGCCCGCCAAATTGAGTGGCAATGGTTTCCTGCATCTTAGTAATGTTTTGCTCTTCATTTGTTTTTTGCATAATTTCAGTGGCAATGATTCTTTTCAATAGAGACTCCTTACTCCTGGGAACATCACACAGGCATAATCATACATCAGTGGTATTATATACATGCATACACGAATCATTTGCTGTACAACACAGATAACATATAACACAGTAATCTTCCACCGAACCAGAAATAACCGACTATCCTAGTATCTGATGGTTGTAATGACAAAGGAACATGGTGAACCAACCTGACCGGACCGGACCTGCCTTCGTATTGATCCAATTTACCCGACAAGCTAGATTTGCAATCACAAGCTAAGCTATGATTCATCATCACAGTCTCATTGAATATGCCAACAATCTGCATAACTGCTCTCCCCCTGCAGACAAACAGCATAGCAAATAACTCTATAACCTAATTCAAGTATACAGCAGCCTCTGCTGCAATCAAAGAATCAGAATTCATAATAGAATACTATCCAAAGGGACTGATAGTCGTATTAAGTAGTGCCAAAAAATATTCCTCTAGAGTTTGCTGCATATATCCTCAACGGAGTGAATGGGCGCTGTACAGGGAATTGATTGCACAGCCCAGGAATGGTGACACAATGGGTATATCTTAAGGCGTAGAAGGAATTACATTAGATTGGATTAGAAAAGAAAAGAACGAAAGTTCCTTCGGATGCTTCCTTCTCCAAATATTTCGAGCTGAAAAATAAGGAACTACATGGATAAACACATTAGAACAAAATTTCTTCATATTCTCAGTGCAAGCAGAATGTGGGCATTTAAGTGGGAGAGAAACGTAAAATCATTCGATCTTTTGAATGGTTTCATTTACTAATATTATGTCTAACTAGATGCCTTAAGAAATACAGCATAGAACAGTTCTAACCAGATGGAAGGATGTATACTGTTCCCTGACGAAAAAAAGGTATCTCATCACTAAGCTCAAGTAAGCTAAGAAAACATAAGCCCTGTAGAATAGGGAAGACACATCCAATTTCGAAGCAAACTAAACTATAAAATGGACAAGTGAAAATAAAAGCTAATGTTTTACGTACCAGTATCCTGAAATGCATAATATGCACCATTGCCATCTGGCTTTCTCTTGCAAATACAAGTACGTGGATGTTTTATACAACAATGAAACAGATCAATGAAATGTATCAACAAAGTGATCCTTATCTGAGTGTAACATTACCCAGTCGACTTAATCAATGAAGAAAATCATTTGCAAATACAGATGAGCAAAAACCTCATCATAAAGTAATTCAATGTTTGGTACAACAATTTAAATGAACAAGTCACATAAAATATATTGATCAACACAATAATCGGATAAGTGACAACCACATCAGAAAGCATATTGCGCCGATGATGATCGTGCAGCCATGTTAGCAACCTGCGCCTGCATCTGAACTGCTCTGACTTTTGAAGCAGTGGCTCGGTAAAAGAATTGCTCACGGGAAAAAAGCCTGACAGACTTCAAGTACTGACCACAAGGAACCACCCCTTCCTGCACCGCTTTATCCAAAGCATAAATTGCATCCTCCACTGCTAAATCAGATGCTGTGCAATCCAACATCTGCTTCGACAAGGCATCACTAGTCTCAAACGCTTCGTCCACATTTATCCTAATAACATCACTGCTTCCCAGTTTATCTTCATTCTCCCTTAACCATCCCTCCAAAACGTCAGAGTTCATCAAAACCATCTGCAGTTGTTGCTCCAAGGCTTCCTTTTCGTCATGCATTTCCCTCACCCCTTTCCTGAGCTCCTCATCACGCTTCCTCAACACTGATTGAACACAGAGTAACTCTTCCATCTCCTCCTCCCTGGATTTCCGTAACTCCCTGATATGACCATTTAAACCTTCCACAAGCTTATTTATTGCGTTCTTCTTGAAAACTTCCGCCGGATCTTCCATTCTCCCACTCCCATATGGTGGTGGCGGATTTTGGGAAGGGGAATATTCTCTAGGAGGGATTGCTGGTCTTCCGGCCGTGGAGCCAGCAGAAGAATTCATACTACCATAACTGTGAGTCAGACTAGGGCTAGGGCTTGGGGTAGGGCTTGATGGCTTCCGCTGTGAATAAAGGGGCGGATCACGGGCGAAATAATGGCTCAAATTCCGAACCAATTCAACCAAATTCGAAGCAGGGAAGACCCAGGAGTGTATATACGGAATCGAAACGACGCCGTTGGTTGAGACGAACTGGTGGGGGCGCTTGATGATCATATCCCTGGTGGGGTTGACGAAGACCAGAGGCGAGTGGCTGGGGTAGGACTCCATCAGCCATATGATGACCGGAATGTTGTAGGTGACACCCTGGAAAGGCATCGGAACGGTGCCGTCCGCCTGGAGTAGGTTTACTGTCCTGCCGTCGTTATGGGTAAACACGGCGGTTTTCGGCTGCAGCATAGGGTAGGCTTCGGTGAGTTGCAGCAGATGCTGCCGTATGTGCCACTTCATGTCCTCCGCGTACGGCAGCGCCGCCGGGCCCCGCTGCGACAACACGCTGCTGAGAAATTGCTGCGTGAATTGCGCCATTGGATC